>JBBBDQ010000897.1:1465000-1577500 GCA_037127315.1 Ascarosepion bandense | reverse complement strand
AAAAAAAAAAATTGTGATTTAAATTCTCCAAGAAGTTCTGCGTATAAACATTAAGTAGTACAAAGATTAATTTCTCAAAGAAGTGTCTAGCGATGGGGAACAGATGTAAAAAACATGTTTTTACCAAGATTTTCTAATAAAGACATTTCGAAAATAACTTTACTTATTTATGAATAAGTTCACAATGCTTCATAAAAATTCAAGAATTATTAATGTTTGCAATAATTTCCCCGAGGAACTCCTTTCCGTATACTTGCTTTACTGACGGATACAACCTCCAGAAATTTAAATGCAATGTCAATTCTCATCTCTTATCCACTTGACTCCAGTTCTTCCCTCGTCCTTTCTAGATCACTCCATGTATCTTGTTCTTTTCTGTTTTCACTCTATCTTCGCAACTGTCATCACACCTGTGTTCCCATCACACCTGTCTTCCCACCCTCCTCTTACCCTTTCTTTGACATCCCCTGTAATCGTCTTTCTCTTCATTCTCCTCCTGCCTAAACTTTTACTCAGCCCCCTGTGCACCAGTGGCGGTACCGCCTTGTTTAAAAAAAAATCAATGTGTCTTTCACCACAAAAAGACGTTTAAAATTTCCTATACTCATCTTTGGTCCTCCTGTTGCCACTAGAAAAAATATAATTTAATAATAAAAAATCTTTGGTCCTTTCTCTTTTAATAATAATAACATGAAAATTTTGACGATAGAATTTTGTTCTTATTAAATTTGGGGCATTTTTTCTTCATAATATGCTCATTTCTCAGTGAATCTGTGGAGGTATTAGTCAGTTAATTGGCATACGTGATATTTTCGAGACATTTTTTATTCTCTCAACAATATTTATTTACAAGATTTAAGATTATAAAAATATGTGAACCAAGTATGATTCGATTTATTTACCTTTTATAAAGATTTATTTATAATTATATAAAGAAATAAATTTGAAAGTAAGTATTTTTATAAAAAATTTACGAAATTATCTAAATACCTAACCCAACTACAATGGAATATTTACTTTAATTTAATTATTACCATTTTATAAATAACTACAAAAACGCTATTTTATTTAATCAAATAAATAAAAACAGTGTTTCATATCTTTGTCGTCAATTCTGAAGAATAAAGAAAATATAACGTCATCTGGTTGTCATCACTCACTTCAAAGGTAAGAAAGATCAGAGCACTGTGATTAAGAAATACTTTTATTCTAAATTTCATGCTATAAACAAGTAATACTTGTGTAAATCAAATTAATTTAACTTTAAATTTGATAATTTTCCAAAAATGACGTGTCACATATGTATATTTTAATTTTTGCAAGATTTTTAAAACTGAGAATTAACTTTTGTTTACAAATCTGTCAAGCTGCCAAAATGGACGCAAAAAATGATGAATTTTAAAAACTCGAAAAAAATTGATATTCCAATCAATATAATTTCTATTTAAAATTCACCAAAGTGTTTTGCCTACTGGAAATAGTAAGTGTAACCATTTAGTTTTCAATAAAAGCTAAAATTAAAAATTCAAGAAAACTTTTTTTTTCCTTTTTTTTTTAAAAAAATTCAATTTAAAATTTAGGTATCGAAAATGAGTGGGGATATTTAGTATAAATCCATTTTCATGTGTTTGGATTTTGGTAAAATGAGGATTAGAATTTTAATAACTTTAAATAATCGTTGCTTTTTAAAAACAATAAATACCGTCGGACTCAACAAAAGTGTATACAGTAACAGCGGTGTCAAGGCCATAACCGTCTTTTTAACACACCATTCTTTTGCGAGCATAGTGGTCTATATTTTAGACTTCAGAATGTTTGCTATTTATTTAGCTCGTTATTAGCTTTGCTAGTGTGTCTTTACGCTTAAGTTATTCTAATCTAGATTATTGTTTTTTATGGGTTCCCGAGAGGTTGCTGTGTCATGGGAGGAACGACAAAAGTGATTTCTTTTAAACAGGTGATTTGAATCTGAATCCGATTACAGAGAATTTGTTATCGTTACTCTTAGAGGTCAAAATTCAAGATAGCCACGCATGAAAGATAATATTTCTTGACACAGAAGCAAAGGATATCCTAAAATGTATCCTGGACCAAACCAAGTTAAAAGAATAATATAAATGAAATGAAAAAATGTACTTATCCATTAAATTCATTTTTGAACCAAGACTTGTCCGAACAACGCATATTCACATCATTGTAATGAAAATGGGTACAAAAGACAATAAAATTAAATAAGGCAAAATACACAACAGCTTTTTGGAGAGTAATGTCATAGCGCAAATCATTGTACAATAGTTGTTTCTAGTCCCATTATGAGCCTCACATTCTTGTTTTCAGCCAGAATAGATTGTTTATTATAAGAATTGCTTATTTTCCAACAATTTATTCAAGGAAATTATGGCTATATTTTTACCAGTTCACCACCAAGCAAGACTACTGTAGTAACCATCACTCAATAGTAAGCGTTCTCTATAAATATTTACTAAGCTTAGTCTCATGAAAAGATAGAAGAGGGGGGATTATTAATGTATAGTTTTTGCTTTTTTTAAGGTTCGGTTAAAAGAGTTTGTGGAGAATGGAGATCAGGCGACAACAAGGCACACCGTAAAAAATGATGAGAGATACTGAGTAAGATATAAAACTAAAAACATTTTATTAAAATAAAAGCAAATATTAAGAATGCACAAACATTTGGTGTAGGAAATTAAGGGAAAATTTTCAATCAATATCAGTCAAATAACACAGTGACTAGGGGTACCTAAAACACGAGATACCACAAGAAGAATGTCACCAGTGTGTATACAAAAGTAAAACAAAGTAAATTACAAGGAAGACGATAAAATAAAAGGGTTTTCAGTGAGGTCGAACCCAGCCGAAAACGTATATTTACCTTGAAGGTATAAAATGTGAAGGTTCTTAATACTTCTTGTAATTTGATGTGTGTTTTCTAAGTTCGTACCTTCTAAATTCAGTAGAGTCTTCAACGAAGACATTTGTTTTTAGAACAAATATTTGTTCTCTATTGTGGAAACGATTTTTGTTCAATAGTCAGGGTGAAAGTAAGATTTAATTCTGCCAAACAACAATTTGGTTGGATCAAAGTAATTTTTAATTATTTTTCTAAATTTTTTTTATCCCTTCTAACATTTTCGAAATCTTGTCAGAAAGTTTTGTTTTTATTTAGCGGCTAAGAAACGTTTACGACTGTTTTACAATGGAAATCTAATAATTGCATTACCCACTTTTTTTCAGTTACAAAAACATTAATTTGGAAATTCTCGCAAAAATCAAACAATTATCTGATTTTAATAAAACTTTCAGTACTCATTCACAAACGAATAAAATTATTTTTGAACATATTTTTTTTTAAATCTTGATAAAAATATTTTTGAACCTCTGTTACCCACCCCCTCCACGTAAATCCATGAAATCTTAATAAATTTTACACTGATGGCTAACTTTTGTTTTATTAGTTCAACGCAGGACTCATTGGGGAATAAATATAAATCACCTATTTTTTTTATTTTAAGTTTGCAATCATTATCCGAAAACCTTCTATGAAGAGTAAAATAAAAAATGCAATAAAACTCTGATATAATTTCATTTGATAAGCTTTTAATTGCTGGAATAATAGTAATTATTGAGGACAATTGAAGTCTGAAGAAAAAAATTTTCGATCAATAATAAAATTTTAAAAGAATTGTTTTCATTTTTTAAATTTTTTTATTCTTAAATAATATATAAAATTTTTAAAATATTTTTAAAATCTCCAAAGAATTGATTGCGAGTAAATTTTTAGTTAAGAACTGATGATTATATTGCCTTTCTAAAATTGAAAATTTTAATAAAAATCGTTTTGCAGAAATATTTTAAATTAATTAAAAAATATTCTGTGTAAATATGTTCATTTTGATTAAGTACGTTGTTCCATTTGATTAAGTACGATGTTCCATAGGAGTCATAGCATGTTTCCATAAAAATTAAATTATATATTTTTACCATGCATTAAACTTAATGATAACTTATTAATAAATTACATAATATAACTTAGTTCGGTTATTTCAATTCCATTCTTTCTTATTAAATGAAAATTATTTTAAAAGAAATTTAAATTTTTAAATTTTATTTATTCAGAAAGCATATTCAAATAAATCTAAAACTAAAATTCTATAAATCTGAACTAAAATTCTATAAAATATTATATAATTGCTGGAAATATTAAGTTAAATTTTAAATTTTACTATTTAGTTAAAAAAAAAAAAAAAAAAAAGAAATTAAATTTTAAAAAAATTATGTTTTAACATAATTGAACTTTTGGCCCCGTTTGGACGCTTTACTTTAGCGTTACTTGATTGAAATCAGATAAAGATAAATTTGAATTTCAAAAATTGACTTAAATGACTTGTCAGCTAGATATATTTTATTTTTGCAAGATTTTTAAAACATAAATTTGGCTACTGATTACGTACTGTTTACGTAATGTGTCGATCAATCAAAAATGGTGGGAAATTTAAATTTTATTTTTTCAATTCAGAAAAAAATTAGATTAAAATCAATATAATTTCAGTTTAAAATACACCAGTGTATTTTCTTTCTGGAATTAAAATTCTCTTGGCTTTCAATTAAAGCTTATTTTAAAGCTTGAAGATAACTTATTTATTTTTAAAATTTAAATTTAAATTTAGGTATCGAAAATGGGTGGAGGTACCTCGACGTTGAGGAGTGGGTTTCTTTGAGTTTACGTTCGGTCAGGTTTTCAGATGTTTTCAAAGGTGTCGTGTCTACTATTACCGGCGTCTCCCACTTAGCAGTGTTGTGTTTCCTTCTTCTGGCGGTCGCGTATACTATTGCTAGTGTTGCATTTCCAACACCTGGCGGTATATGGTAGGAATTTTTATAGACAAAGGTTGGCTCCGATTTACCCGACAAATTTTCGCGATCAACACACGTATTTAAGATTTCAACCGGTTCAAGTAGCCATTGGTTAAAAAATCACGTTTATTAAATTGAGTTTAAGTTTTGTGGGTTATTTAATGCCAAAAAGGTAGGGTTTTAAGATATTTTTTTAAATGTTCAGTTATAGTGAGAAGATTGATTTTGTCAGATTTTGTTGAAAACTTTTTTGGTTAATTTTTTTTCTTAAAAAATGTGTTATTGTAACAATTTTTTCCTTCAAAAATGTATTGTTCGTAATATTTTTCATTCAAAACGTATTGTTGGTAATATTTTAGATTCAAAAACGTATATTTTTCTATAAAAGTCTATTTTTATACTTTCATAGTGTTCTGACGTCAGTTTGGAGGTCAAACTATTTGCCCATAGCTGGGACCCTAATAGGTGCTACCACTCCGGGTTAGGGTGGACCTGGGAACAACAGCAATTAAGAGGTGGTTCCATGCCCCTTACAACGTCCCAATCAGAGGTCTTGCTGCTGGATGCAGTTTATTGTCATACCCAGGACCAAAGTTTATTAAAACAATTTATTGTAGTACAAAATCACTTTTGTTTTTCTTTTCCTTTCTTTTCAGCTTCAGTTGACTCCCTCCTCTCTTTGATTAAGGAACTGTGCACGCAGGCTGGCAAGGTTCGGGTTTCAGTAAATTATTTCATTACCTTTCTCCCTGCCCCCAAATAACCGAGAGCCGAAATCTACTGAAAAATATCCCATGACAAAAAAAAAATTTTAACAAGGCCAAATTAGTTGAAAACTTAATAAGGATCGGGATTGTTATGAATAAATGAAACGTTAGACTCTGATGCTAATGACGAAAGCTATCCAAATACATAATATACCTGATCAATTTCCGTCGAGCCTTTCTTCTCATTAGTGGGTTAACCTAGCCCATTTTAAAATTGAACATTTTGCATCGAAAGTATCGACATTCAAAATGTTCATCTGTGAAAGGTATTTCTTGACAAGGAAGCAAATGATACATATGGCACCAAACCACTCCTGATCTCAAAATTATGTTGCGTGTGTTAACTGGCCGTAAGTTAGTCTCACCTGAGTCTACAGCTTTCGCTTCCGTCCCGCCTCCAGGTGATCAAAGATGCCAAATGATCAGTCAAAAATCTTTCTTTTCCTCTGCCATTTTGTGATTTCTGATCTCAGAAAAAGCTACGGACCTGCGAATAAAAGAACGGTTGTCTTCGTATTGCATTCCTCGACTACTGAAAACAAGAGGTGGTTGGGTGCACATGCAGAAACAAGGGAAACAGGCAAGTACAAAAATAACAAAACAGTAGCGAAGGCCAGTCTATGTGGACTAATGATTATATTGTAATTCTTTTCACATCAAAAGGGAGGAGTAAAACATCTAAAATAAAATACAATCCAACTGTTTTTGTAGAGTCCGCAAATCACTACTGCTTCTATGTCTGTTGTTATCAGAAGTAATACAGTCTTTATGCTCCCCTGCCTCGGGGTTCCGCCTATAAGCGATGTTTCGTGTTACTAGCGTGTCAGAGAGAGAGAGAGAGTTTTTCCGCGTCTTCACTTCACGCGTTCTTTCGGCTGTCTGACGTATCTCTGCTTCTGACGATCTGCTCCTCTCTGACTTGATTTTAAAATCCGTTGTGTTTTTGTCGAAACCGTTTCAATATGGCGTAGGGCGGTAAGTGATCGGAATGTCTATCCATTAACATTTAACGTCAACTTCGTACATCTGGCTTAACTCAACCCGCGTAGAATTCTCGCCATCCTGGAAACACGATTCTGTTGACTCTTACAGTCACCTGGCAGCGTTAATTACAATTACATCCTTACGTAGGTTGTCTCTTTTCAAAATTTACTGATAATTTTCATTTTCGGTCGATCCTTTATTTTCTTAGAGAGAGAGAGAGAGAGAGAGAGAGAGAGAGAGAGAGAGCAACAGACAACAAGGAAGAAGAAAGAAATAGAATTCTCTCCTTTTCGCAAGGCCATCTGTTTATTGCTAAATTGTTATCAATTGATGTCATCTCGTAAATGCCTTTTGTTTCGCCTCTTTCTCACGGCCATACCATCGTTTATTTCCTTCCCTTCCCTTCCCTTCTCTCTCTCTCTCTCTCTCTCTCTCTCTCTCTCTCTCTCTCTCTCTCTCTCTGTCAGCCCTTCCCAAGAAAAGAAAAATACACACAGAGATATTCTCCAAATATTTATTCCTGGAATCCAGGGTCCGTCTATACTCGTTTTAACGTGCGTGCATAAGGAACACTTACAGTGGTACATACATCCTAATGTATCCTAGATCAAACAATGGGAGAAGAATAAGAAATGAAATGAGAAAAAATGTAGTAAACCGTAAAATTAGTTATTTGAGCTAAGACTTGTCCGAACAATGCATCATTGAAGGCAAAAATAATTTCCGGGGAGTAAAGTCGTCACGCAAAACATTGTAGTACGTTCTATCTTATTGTGGGTCTCATGGTTATGGCTTGTTCCAGACTATGTTAAGTTTATTAGATAAAGTTTGTTTATTGCCCGCCAATCTATGCACGGATATTGCACTAATTTCTAGGGCTACCAGATTGAGCTACATGTACGCAACTTGAGTAACGTTTGAAAGTCCAGTGATAATAAATTTTGAATCGATTTTCTTCTTTATCAGTCGCCAAAGTTAGCTTGGCTTATTTTTTAAAATAATCTAAAAAGTCTTAAGTAGCGAAATTCTAAATACTGAGAGGAAGAAAGAGGAATTACTTTTTGAATGTTTCAAACTTTTATTAGTACTTACCAAAGAATTGCTTTGGTAACATGTTCTTTGGTAACGGTAATAATAGCCGTTTTGCTGCAAGAAAAAATTTGACTTTCAATGACCAAACAGCTAGTTTCACATGAAATTTATAAAAAAAAATTATTTCTTTTAAAACAACTTTTCAGAAAAATAGATTTCGCAAGTCCTGTAGATGTTATAGCTCTTTCCAGTATTGATGAGAGTTTTCTTCCTAACCTTTTATTTCAATAAGTGTTGAATGTCAAAAAAATGAGAAAAAATGTACTAATCTATGAAATTCATTTTTGAGTCAAAACTCGTCTAAACATTGATACAGAATAAAAAAAATAATTAAACATCGTTTGGGAGAGTAAATTCGTGACGCAAAAGATGTTAATTTCAGTGTGCACATGCATCTATGGCCTTGTGCCAGACTAAGATTAAGTTTAGTAAATAAGAATTGCTTGTTATTGACTTATTTCCAGCAAACTAGTCACGGAAACCCTGTATATTGCAATAAGCTACCAGATTGAGCTACAAGTGACATTTAAAAGCCCGGTTATTCTCCTACTTTTATTACTGTGTCCTTTCATGATGAGGGCGGTCATGACTTTCATGATGAGGGCGGTCATGACTTTCATGATGAGGGCGGTCATGACTTTCCACAACTTCTTATCCTTTGTCGCTATTGGTAATGTCTCTCTCCTTACTATCCCTCCCAATCTCTGTTCGGCAATTCTCGTTAGGTAGCTATTGGTAATGTCTCTCTCCTTACTATCCCTCCCAATCTCTGTTCGGCAATTCTCGTTAGGTAGCTTTCTCAATGTTTTTCTTTACCCCACTTACCTTCAATATGTCCTGTGAGTATCAAATTCTCCATGTCTTCTTTCCTCATTATGTGCTCCATAAATTTCAGCTGTCTCTTTCTGATTGTAAATGTTTTTGTGTTTTGTTTCTTTTTTTTTTTCTTCCAATTTTCATTAAAATGTTCGTGGTATTCTCAACATCTTTCTGTCGAGCGACATATTCCCCACTGCCACAAGTCTCCGTTGATAGACGTCTCTGCTCCATCCGTGAGGAAATTATTAAACATTCACCGCAGTAAAAAAAAAAAACAGATATTACACAGCAGCTGAACACTTGTTTTTTTTTTGTTGTTGTTGTTGTTGTTGTTTTTGTTTTCTTTTGTTTGTTTGTTTGTTTGTTTCTAAATAAAATTTCCTGTTTATTCATATTTCGTTTAGTTTATGGATGGCATCTTTCGCTAATCTAATGAACCTTCAGATTTCTGTGTCCCAGGGATACTTTCTTTTAATAGCGTGTATATGTAATAATGGCAGGTACGGCACGTGCCATAGATAACGCTCGGTGTGAACGGGGTAGTGTGTGCAATTAGCACAACGCCATTGAAAACCGAGCAAAAGATTTGTGGCGTAATATTCATCAATTGGCCATTAAGAAAGTACTAAATCATTTGGAAACATTCAATTGTCAGTGCTGAATGTTGATTTTTTTTTTTTTTTTTTTGACCTCGATGTGGAGTGGTTGTGGTTGACAAGTTGGACATCAATGAAAGCATTTTCTAGGCCTCAGTCAGTCAGTTAAGTGCCATACGTGATACACGTTTGGGCGATCATGTCTCTTTCGAGACATGACTGATTGGGCAGAAGATTATCCCGCAGTAGGTTGCCATTGCTTTCTGCGGTAGACTGGTTGCCGACCAAGGCTATAGAACCCAACCTGTCCTGCTATTTAACCCATAACTGGAAGGAAGAGACGGATAAATACCTTTCCCAAGGGTATTTGCGTGTAAGTGAATGGATTCAACTGGAATTCGAACTCGGCTCCCCGATTTCTCGTTCCGAGCCGATATCCACTTAAGCAGCGCTAATAAAATCATCATCATCATCATCATCATCATCATCATCATCATCATCATCATCATCATCATCAGTCCCATCATTATGTATGGCTCTCCTTGGTCGTGGACACATAGTCGTTGATTCTACGGGAAAAGCCATTCATTCTGCTCGCCTACTTCACTATAGGAAGCTATCCGTCTAGAAATACCGTGTCATCAATTCACTGGTTATATTTATAGAGTCTATGCCATTTGTTTTAGATGGGCGTTGACCCTACACGAATGTTCATCCGCCATTTTACAATAACTTATTAAAACATTTCTTCTTGTGGTGCCATTATACTTTCATTATGTCTCAATGAAAAATTTGATTTATTAAAAATATTCATTTTTGTGTTGAATATTTTATTGATATTGAAACGGTAGCAGATGATTTTCTGTTACCATCATGTTTTAATATATTGTCTTCTTGTACGATTATATCAAACTTTTTTCTCAATTAAAGAACATGTACTTTAAAAGCATACCTGGGTCATGTACTTAAAAATTGTTTTTGCATTAATTGTGTTATCAGAATCTTGTAAAAAAATATATATTCGTGTAGTACAATTATATCACCTTTTTTTCTCAAAGGTCATGTGCTTAAAAAGCATACCTACTTTAAAAGATTTTTTTTTTTTTTTTTTTTTTTTGATAATTGTGTTGCCATAATTTAATAAAGGAATACATCCGTGTGCAGAGCCGTAGCAGATGCCAAAAAAAAAAAAAACACCGGGCACAGAGAAAATTGCCTGGATTTATTAGTTGACAATGTGATGACGTCATCAGTGTCATCCGTTTCCAGAAACTATAATTTTTGCGAATTTTTTTCGGCTATTCCAATGGAAATTAGGCACAGAACGTGAACGAAAGCAGGAAATCGGGTTCGGACTTTCTGAGTATAACCAGTCTTTTCTCCAAAAAATTAATAAATAAACAGATTTTTACTGCGTTCATTAGGATGTTTTCTTCGTTTTTCTTTCTTTCTTTCTTTCTTTCTTTTTATCGTGAATTGTTTAGTTTGATTTCTGACGAAGACATTTTTCCTTGCCCGGATTTTCACTATGATTGCACGGATCGGCCCGGAACCGTACCCGGTAGTCAGATACGGCCATGTCCGTGTGGTAATAATATTATATCACGTTTTCTTTCAATTAAAGGTCATATATTTAAAAAGCATGCCTGTACTTGAAAATATTTTGTTTTTGTAACAATGGTGATACCATAATTTCATCAATGAATTCGTGTGGTGCCATTATATTACTCTCATTTATATTCCCTTCAAATAAAATATATAAAATAATAGATAGACTTTCTACGACATATATTAGTGTTTCTCAACTGGTTTTTCCTTGAAACCTAATTTTCTGCACGTAGTCGCTAGGGTTGCTTTGACATAGGTGCCACTTTCCGTAAATACACATTTGATTTCTATTCGTAGCCAAGTTAGTCCAACTTATTTTTAAAAACACTCCCTGTAGTAAATAGTGATACAATTTGGATTGAACGAGGTTGCTGTTGGTCTTTGGTTCGCAGTAGGTATCGTTAAGGTAGAAAAGTTGCAAAGTAAATTAATTCAACATTTTTCATGAAAGCGCATTCAACCTTTTCAAAATAATGAATTTCATACTTGCATACACATTTTAAAAGCTTAGCATGATTTAAGAAGGCAGAAAATATACTTGCATTCACACAAACAGCTGAAAAAGAAAAAAAAATAAATGTATAGGTTTTGTTGTTAAAATACGCGTGCGTGGTGAGTACGAAATAAAAATAACTCTCTTTTCTTCATTGTTTGAA
This sequence comes from Ascarosepion bandense, assembly GCA_037127315.1. Lineage (NCBI taxonomy): Eukaryota > Metazoa > Mollusca > Cephalopoda > Sepiida > Sepiidae > Ascarosepion > Ascarosepion bandense. The sequence goes on along the minus strand of JBBBDQ010000897.1, from coordinate 1,566,106 downwards.
ATTCTCGATCCTGTGTAAAAACCTATTTTTTTTTTTTATTAATAGAAAAAACGATTGCTTACATGCTGAGAAAAAGACCAAGGCAAATTTTGCGAGCCAGTTTGAAAATATTTACTAACTAATGAAAATAGAGCAATTTACAGAAAAGATTAAATTGAACTTTCAATGACCCGTGTCATATTTCTTCCCGCTCAAAAATGAGTTTACGTTCGGATCCGACCATTTGACTGAGTTGACAACATATTTCACGCTTGTTGGTCGGTCATTCAGAGAGAGGAGAGAACAGAGAGGACACAATATAGCAAGAAAATAGTCAGGCGAACAATCACACTCCTTCACCTTCTCGCTTGCTGCTTTCTTTAAAAAGAAAGCAGCAAGCTTTTTTCCTTCTTCCTTAAAAACATGGACTTATCTTTTTCTGTACAAATCACATTTCGCTAAAACAAACGAATTCTTTATTCTGTAAAATTCTTACTACACTATCTCTTAGAACATTTCCACTGTTTAATAATTTCCTACATACAATTTGATGTTATGCTGTTTGATAAATAAAATTTCATTTATTTATATAAACGAGACATCTGATGATAACTTTAAATTGTGAGAACTTCGCTTATGTTTTGCATAAGGCCTATTTGACAAATATGATCAAGCTTCCTTCTTTACGTGTATGATACGCCGTGTGGCTGAATTAAATTAAAACGGCCTAACAGAAGAAGAAATTTCCCCGACGGAGAGAAATGCTGTTCTTTTTACTCCTACATTTAGGAGCAAAAAAAGAAAAAAAAAGAAAAAAAGAAGAGCATAAGGATTTATTGACCTGTTCTTTTATAGTCCTGAAACGGAGTCCCATAGCGAGCGTCATGGCGGACAAGATTAGGTAGTCGCAAAAATAATGGCCGATTTCAAAAACATAATTCTACTCTCGAAAAATTAACTTTAGAAATGTTAAAATTAGACAAAATCAACTCTTGAGCATCTATGCACCTCTGCTATCGATCGACAAGATTATATATACTTCGCTGATAAAAAGTTATTGGCTGTGATGCAACGAAATCTTTGAAAGCTGATTCCACCTCTGGTTTGGATCTAAAAGTTTTGCCATTTTAAAATGTGCTTAAACGCTTAAAAATCAGTGGCTGAAAGACCAAGAGAATATGCAGGATGTAGTAAACTTTTGTATCCCAAGTCTATGAGTTTTTGTAAAGTCATTCTTGCAGCATGTGGCCACGCATTATCGTGGAGCAGAATTGGACCACGTTGATTAACCAATGCAGGTCTCATTTTTTGTAGGCATGCATGCATTTCAGCAAGTTAATTGCAGTAAAGCTATGCATTAATGCTCTGACTGGCCTCCAGAAAGCTATAGTAGATATTACTTTGGTTTTAGGAAATGTTTGCGGGAACTCATCACGATCAAGCCATTGACCTGATCGTTTACGGTTATCATATAGGATTAACTTTTTTCACAACTGAATACTCGGCCAAGAAAGAGATCATTGGTATTACGCAGAAAGAGATATCGAGCACACAAAACGTTGAATTTTTTTATTTTTATTGCGATCATGAGGAACCAATTTATCGAACTTTTTCACCTTGCCAATACTCTGCAAATGACGAAAGACTTGCAGTGCTGACACCAAGCGTAGCGTCTGACACATTTCTCTGGCACTTTGACATAGGTTTTGCTAAACAACTGTGTCCTCTGTCTTCTCCATCTTAAAGGCTCTCATCCACCAGTACGGAATTTCTGGAACTAGCTTCGTACTGTCCGATCACCTGTGGACCTATCTCCCCATGCTTTGTTGGCAAAAGTTTCTATGCTTTAAGAATATTTCTGTCTGAAAATAAGTTGAAAATTATTAAAGAGTACTCATTAATTATTATGTATACCAAAATTCACCTAATATATAACAAATCACTCAATAAAACCCAGACCTAACTAATAAAACAACAACTTTCAGGCAAAATTTGACTTTATTTATCAACACAGTCTCCTTCTAGAGTGATACACTGATTTCAACGCTTCTCTAATAATTCGATGCCTTTTTCTGTAGAACGATTTTTCTTTGAACTCAAAATACACCTCAGTTTCTGGTATCACTTCTTTCCCTTGAGCATTCTTTTGAGGTTTGCAAACAGCCAGAAGTCGCTGGGGGCAAATCTGGAGAATAGGGTGGATGCGGAAGAAATTCGAAGTGCAATTCATGTAGTTTTGTCATCATTGCAATCGATTTATGACACGGTGCGTAGTCTTGTGAAATATCACTTTTTTCTTCTTTACTTGTGGCCGTTTTTTTGGCGATTTCTTCCTTCAAAAGCATCAATAATGCTATATGATATTCACTATTGAAGGTTCTTCCATTCTCAAGGTAACTGTGCCTGCCGATGTTTGCGTCACTTTGGATGGCTTTCACCTTCTGCTGTCCACTCAGCTGACTGCCGATTTGACTCCGGTGTGAAATGGTGGACCCATCCATTGTCACATATTTACGCAAAAACTCCTTGTTGCTTTGAAATAGTTACAAACAACGCTCTGAATCCTCGACGCGTTGTTGTTTTTGATCGACGGCAAACGCGGCACCCACTATGAACACAGCTTTATCATTGACAAATGTTCATGCAAAATAGTTCGATCTTGACCTTTTTAATCAACTTAAGACTTATCCTACTCTTTCCGAATCCTCTGCACTGTCCTCAGACTGACACCCAAACACTCTTAAATGTTCGTATTAGAGCGTCCGGCGCGAATGCCAATCAGTACAGCATGCCGTTTCGAAATCTCTGGAGGAGTGAATTGCGTTATGTTGTTGTTGTTGTTCTCGCAGACAGTGCCCAACTGACTCTTCTATACTGTACAGTCGACAAAATTTAAAACAACGTGCATCATGTACGGTGAAATTAAAAATATAAAATGGTGAGAACTTTCTCATATATATATATATATATATATATATATATATATATATATATAAGTGGACATTGAAGTCAACTCCTAGTGGCCACTGTCGGTTTCATGCTAAGCGTAATCATCCGGCTGTATTTATATACGCTCTATCCTTGATCCTTGATATTGAGCACTTTAGCGCATAAATATATACAATACCTTTAAACTATATTTTATCATTCTTATATATATATATATATATATATATATATATATATATATATTGGTTAAATGAAATAAAGACAAGAGGAAAACTGTATTTTAAATCGCCTACGCCTACGCGTTTCTGTGAGGGACTTTATCAAGACAAAAGACGAAATCAACTTAATTCTAAATTACGTATCTATAAACAAACAGTGTTGGCAAACACAAACCACACACACACACACACACACACACACACACACACATATATATATATATATATAAATTACAATCTATTTCAAGTAATGCTATAACATTATGTTGTAATGGTAAAAACAACCGTTTCCATTCAAGAAATACTCATTGACCAAACAGTTAGTGTTACCGTGTGTGTGTGTGTGTGTGTGTGTGTGTGTGTGTGTGTGTGTGTGTGTGTGTGTGTGTGACAATCCTTCAGCAGATCCTATAGACTGGCGCTAGAGAATCACAAAGTGCTTTACCAAACACAAATAACTACATCACTTGAACACTTACAATAACAACTAAAATAAGGGACACATGTAACAAGAAGTGAAAATAATGATAAATGATATTATCAAGATGTTTTCTTTCCACACAACCTTAAACAAAACGTTAGGAAGAAAACTCCTATCAGTAATAGAAAGAGCAATGACAGTGAATTTGAGAAACTTTCCTGAAAAACTGTTTCAAGAAAAAGATATAAATTTCAACCGGCAGTAACACTAACTGTTTGGTCAATGAGTATTTCTTGAATGGAAACGGTTGTTTTTACCATTACAACATAATGTTATAGCATTACTTGAAATAGATTGTAATTTATACAGTTTTGGATATAAGAAAATAAATGTATTTGCCCCAAATCGTATTCCGATAAAAACTTTCAGCAATCATGATGAACAGATGTTTCCTCAGGGATGCTCCGCGCCTTGATCGCCTATTAAGACTTAAACTAAACGTGCAGAAATACAATTTATATTCGCTTTTTTTTCTTTTTCTTTTTTTCGGGGGTAGGGGGAGGTTATGGGGAACAATTTATTTTGATTCTTTTAAAAAACATTAATTATTCAAAATGAACTTTTTTTTTTCATTTGCAAATAGAAAAAAAAAACAACAGACTTGTTAGTTAAACGCACATTTTCAGCTGGTGCCAGAAGTCAGTGTTTGAGCTCAAATGAAATCCATGATTTCGAATGATGATTTTCGAGGCTTAACACTAACAGATTTGCTGTAAATTGACCTTGTCTATATTACGGTCTTTCTAAAAGAAAACACGAAAATGCATTTTAAATCATTCAAATTCCTTATTTGAACCTAAATTTCGGTTCTATTTGAAATTTGGTATAAAGCTAATCCAAATTCAGTTAGTTAAGTGCCATACGTGATACACGCTTTGGCGATCATGTCTCTTGTGAGACATGACTGACTGAGCAGAAGATTATCCCGCAGTAGGTTGCCATTGCTTTCTGCGGTAGACTGGTTGCCGACCAAGGCTATAGAACCCAATCTGTCCTGTTATTTAACCCATAACTGGAAGGAATAGGCGGATTAATACCTTTCCCAAGGGTATTTGCACGTAAGTGAATGCAATGAATTCAGCTGGAATGCGAACTCGGCTCCCCGATTTCTCGTTCCGAGCTGATATCCACTGGACCACAACGCACATCCTAACCCAAATTAAAATTTCTAAAAGAAATCCCTACCTTTTACTTAAAACAGAATGATAATAACGTTTCAAAGTACTCTGCGTGATTAATAAAATAGAATTACTGTAATTCTACTTCTGTCCGAAAATCCGCGGAAAAAAGTTAAAATAAGACTAGCAGTGCAATGAGTAGGAATTTGTTGTTTAAAAATAAATTTTCTTTAACCTCACATAACAAATAGTTTAAGAATATTTTTCTATAACCTTTTACCCCCAAAATGCCAACTACAGGTCAGGGAAATAAAATTAAACAGGTGCAGAAATTTAAATACCTGGGAAGTGTTCTGACAGAGGACGAAAAGTGGAACACTGAGAACCGAAAGCATATTGGCATAGCCGTGAACGCATTTCAAAAGCTAAGCAGATTAATGAGAGACAAGAAGATTTTGTTGGAAACAAAGAAAATAGTTATGTGCTATACGTGATACACGCTTGAGCGATCATGTCATGAAATTGACATGACTGACTGGGCAGAAGATTATCCCGCAGCAGGTGGCCATTACTTTCTGTGGCAGACTGGTTGCCAACTAAGGTTATAGAACCCAATCTGTCCTGTTATTTAACCCATAACTGGAGAGAAGAAACGGATTAATATCTTTCCTAAGGGTATTTGCGTGTAAGTGAATGCAAGGAATTCAGCTGGAATTCGAACACGGCTCCTCGATTCTTCGTTCCGAGCCGATATTCACTGCACCACAACGCACATAGAAAGTAGTACTGGATTGTTAAGTGATATATGTCTTTCTATGTAACAGCGAATGCTCGACAATCTCCTCTAAGATGAAAGAGGGACACGAAGCAACAGAAATGTGGTTCTACAGAAGGATGCTTAGGATACCATAGACCGATTATGTGAACCACGACGAGGTTTTGGAGAGGATGCAAACGAAAAGGAAACTTATATTTGGTATCAGGAAGAGACAGCTGAGGTTTCTGGGAAACGTAATGAGGAAGAAGAGCTTAGAGAATCTAATACTCAGAAGATGGATAGAGGGAAAGAGCGACAGAGAAACAGAGACATACTTGATTGGCTTGAGCAAATGGATGGCGGAGCAGTGCATGGAAGAGAAGCCAAGAGAAGAGTGACAAGGGGGTAGGACATCACCGCCGAAAATACATATGGAAGGCATTCTTTTTGTTTATAAATTAATGCAATATTTAAAAGAAAAAATAGATAAATAATTTTAAAACACCGTGAAAAATTTAATACACGAACGACGAATCTATTCTTGAAAGTTAAAGAACTCAAGATGATGACGTCAGATGTTCTTCTCATCTTATCAACCAGGTCTTGACTTTTACGTTGACCTCGGGTAGGGGCAAGTGGAAGTCCATGATGCCTACGCCTTGAAAAGACGCGGCACATAAAAAATAATTATCATGTATAAATTTGAAGGCATTAAGTCGCTACCTAAAGAAAAATACAGAGTAAAATGTAGTTTACGTTAAGTAAATATGTTTTTTTAAAAACATTTATTCGAAGAGTAAAATTTTTTTATACGAAACGAATGAAATGAAATAGTTTCGTCATAATTTTTAAAATTTGATGTCGAGCGGAACAAATTATCCAGGAAAAATCGTCTTTTAAGTAGGTATCTCTACTAAATTGCTAATAAAACAGTATAGTCTGAAGCAAAAAAAAAAACAAAAAAAAACTTAAAAACGAACTTTTACCATCAAAATGTTTATGCTAGAGGAAAGATCAAAGTTTGTTGTCATTAATTTTTATTTTTTCTAATACGTTCGAAATTTTGGTAAAGATCTTTTTTGATTTTAGTTAGCGGGTAACCAATACGAGAGTTTATAATGGAAAATGTTATATTATATAACTGTTTTTCCTCCACTGAAAAACACATTAATTTGGAAATTCTTGCAAAAATCAAATACTTGTCGAACTTATTTACAAATGAATGAAATTATTTTTGAAATTTTTATTTTTAAAACATCTTGGTAAAAAATATATTGTTTTTATATCTGTTACCCTCCACCAAGTAAATTCATGAAATTTCAAGAAATAAATTTTGTTTTTAAAAAATTTTGGTTTTATTACTTACACGCAGGACTCATTTAGAATGTAAATCATCTATTTTTTTTTTTTAAAACATTTGGCCCCTTTTCCGAAAATCTGCTCCTAATAGTCAAATAAAAAATGCAATAAAACTATGACGTTATTTAATTTGATAAGCTTTTAATTACCTTAGTAAATGATATATGTTAAGGACATTATAGTCTGAAGGCATTTTTTTATATAATCACGAAATCTTAAAAGAACTGTTTTCATTTTTTTGGATTTTTAATTATGATAATTTATAAAATTTCAAAAATATTTTTTTAATACTTCAAAGGTTTGTCGGTGTTAAATCATCATTACTTTTTATTAACTTATTAAGTGAAGACTCTATTTTCTAATCGAAAATAGATAAGTTTAATGCAAATCGTTGGGCCTTTGTATTTTTGTTAAATAATTTTTTGTGTATCTGAATTTTTTTTTATTTTTTTGGTATAGTAATTTATGTTTACATTGAAAGTTCATGTGCTTCACGGTTTCTTCCCCCCTACAGGAAAAAAAAAATTGCATAATGTTTTCAATTCAGGTCGCCATATCTTATCTTAGATCTATTTGGCTATCATCACATATCAACTATCCGGAGAAGAGGTCAGAAAGATCAACAGCCTGCGTTTAAGAAACAGTTTTATTCTAAATTTCATGCTGTAATTAAGTAATACATGTGTATATTATTAATTTAACTTTAAATTTGTTAGTTTTCTAAAAACAACGTGCCACAGATGCATATTTTATTTTTGCAAGATTTTTAAAACCGAGAATCAAACGTGTGTTTACAAATGTGTCGATCGCTCAAAAATAGCGAAGAAATGAAAATTTTGGTGTTTACTAGAAATTGTTTATCACTAGGCCACAAGTATGCAGAACCTAGTGAGAATCAGTAATAATGTTCAATCTTTTGCTTGCCCTGTTCTGGTGGTCCAAGAAGAAATCAATGAAATGAATTCAAATTTCAACTGAATTCGTTCCATTAACTTTCGTGCAAATATTATTGAGAAAGGTTTGAATTCACCTTTTCCACAGTCTTACATTCTATCTATCTATCTATCTATCTATCTATCTATCTATCTATATATATATATATATATATATATATATATATATATATATATTATAAATTATATTTTAGAACATATACATAATCATTCTATATATATTCGCTACAAAGGTACGATTGTTTCGACATTGAAACTTCAATGTCTCATCAGGCGGTGTGTAAAGTAATGGAAATCCTCTTTCCTTATATTTATTTAGTTTTGTTAGAGGTGTTGGTGGGGGTTAGTGATAGGGGAATATATTCACAACTCTATATATTATATATCGAGCACTCTTTTAAATTAATGTTTTGGACGTTGTAAGAATTCTTTCTTCGTTCTCTATTTACTCTGATATATATATATATATATATATATATATATATATTCTAAACATATATTGTTAAATATAACAGACAATGACTGTATATTATGTTTAATCATGAGTCGTTTTGAACATCGTATTTTGGTTTTAATTTCAAGTGAAAATAAAAACGAAACTCTCCCAACATTTGGATATTTTTTATTATGCTGGTTCTAAGCTTTCTGCTCACATGAGCCATCTTCAGAGAAATTACAGGAACGTTAGCATAAAAACATCTACCATCAAAGATGATATTATTTTGAGTTGATGTAAAACATTGCCATGCGACGAAAACAGTTACCGAATAGCAGACGCAGGTTGTAAATTTGTAATGCGGCTTTATGACGTCACACAACATGAGAGATTGAAATGTTAACAACAGAACCATATGTCCAAATGCAATGTAATGTGTTGTGACTAGATTGAAATGTGATTTTATTAAGTGTGGGTTGCTTTAATTCTTTTTTAAGGTTCTTTTTACTGTGTGTATGTGTGAGTATTATTGTGTTATCGACTAAAATCTGTCTAATATTACATACATGACTATGTTTTTCTAAGAAATGTTGTTTAATAGATCTATGATTAGAAAGGTGGCATGTAAGTCTACGGGAGAGCGTGGTTGTAGTAATAGATAGATAGATAGATAGATAGATAGATAGATAGATAGATAGATAGATAGATAGATAGATAGAATAATAACTTGTACTAGTAATTTCTCACAAAAAAGAAGAAAAAAGAAAATGCTGACATAGATAATAACAAATTAATGTGAATAGATATTGGGATATTTTTAGTGTAAGTTTTCTCATTACACATTCACCGGCAGTTTAGTGATGTTTAATAATGCCCGGGATCAACTCCTTGATTGTACACCCCTAAGACTCAAGTAAGGGGTCTATAGACCCTAGTACTGAGAAATGTGAGAAAGGATAACATTTTAAATATGTAAAAACAGATGAAACATGGAGTAAATACTTTATTCAAATTAAATATAAACAATATTTTTTATTTATTTCACTCTTTGTTTGGATGACCTCCTGATCCGGAGCTCATTGCACCCACTCCCACCTTCTGTACGCTACTGTTCACCTGTGCTACTGAAAATGTGATCTTATTTCTGACTATAATCGACTAGAACAACGGATCATTAAACTAATCTACGAGTTCGAAAAAGTCTCTTATATATATTAAAAATATATGCACGGAATAATACAAAAATGGAATAGTTGTTTTTATTTAATATACTATAATTATCTAAACAAATCATACTATGATAAAAAATATAGGAAATCATTATTTTAACTAATACTGTTAACGTATGTAAACAGTCTGAACATCATTCAAAAATGCGATTAATAAATTTTGTGCAGTGGATCGTATAATTTGAGAATAATGTTGGACAGGTACACTTCTCAATTTTTCTTGCGCATGTAGATAATTTCTTTAATGTAGATCACACAGATCATATACATAAGTTAGCACCTAATTTCTTTTTGTTAGCAATCAATTTTTTCATATTTCTTTCGGTCTTGGAATATTAGATAGATAGATAGATAGATAGATAGATAGATAGATAGATAGATAGATATTTTAGTGTAAATATTCTATTGCTTTGCCTTGTCTAAAATTAATCCGATTTTAGCTTTTTTCAAGTAGTTCACGTTGGTTCACTGTAAACAGTCACGCACACACGCGTATAATACGCTAAGAAGTGAACATTAATTTTTTTGTAATGTTTTAACGTCTGTTATCTCCCTTGCTCTATAGTTGCGAGGTGACAGCCTGTACAACGTGCTGATTCTTATGTCCATACACAAACTCTCTCTCTCTCTCTCTCTCTCTCTATATATATATATATATATATATATATATATATATATATATATATTACTTCAAACGTTAGTTTTAGTGGATATCCGTATTTCTGTAGACACTCGGTTTTACTATTTTGTTTCGTCTAATATCGCAAAAAAAATTTTTAACATGGAGGTTTTGATAAATTTTTTAACGCTGATGTCCTTAACATTTCTCGATAGCCTGATGATAGGTTAATATTTTTTATGGAGAAGATGATTATAATGAAATGACATGATGACTCAAGGACAAGTCCATGGAGAGTTTAATTAATCAAATTTTATTTGAGAAACATGACTCCCAGTTATAGAAAATCTGTTCAGAATTTATAAAAAATGCACTTTTTTAGTTTTACTGAGACATCATTTAAGCCTTGTAATCGATTTTATGAATAAAATATGGACACTATTGTCTTATGATTTTTTTTTTCAATAAATAATGAATTTTTACAAGAAATAAAAATGAATTCATTTTTTAAAAATTTAAATCAAAATAATTTTAAAAATATTTAAATCCTTTAGATTCTGCATTAATTTGTATGGTCAAATGATATTATTAAATAAAAAAACTATGTATGTTGATCATAACTGGAAAAGCTTACTACAACTTAGCAAACACCAGTACTTTTTTAAAAAATTGTTTGATTGTTATTTATTTATTTATTTTTATTTATTTATTTATTTTATTTTATTTTTTATTTTTTTGCAAATATGGACGTTCTTACACGACGATATCAGAAAATAAGAGTAATAACTATTAAATTGATAGTTTATTGGCATTTTTTTAATACTTTCTTTCTTTAGCAAGCATCTTTGTAAAGAATGTTATAGTGCCAAGGTACCTAAAAAATTCAATAAAATATTGGATCACTTAAAATATTTATTTTTGTAAATATTACTGGGTATTTGAAAATTATATAAAAAGTCGTCACAGGTACCTCCACTTAGTCAGTTAAGTGCCATGCGCGATACACACTTTTGGGTGATCATGTCTCGAAAAAGACATGACTGACTGGGCAGAAGATTATCCTGCAGTAGGTTGCCATTGCTTTCTGCGGTAGACTGGTTGCCGACCAAGGCTATAGAACCCAATCTGTACTATTATTTAACCCATAACTGGAGGGAAGAGACGGATTAATACCTTTCCCAAGGGTATTTGCGCGTAAGTGAATGCAAGGAATTCAACTGGAATTTGAACTCGGTTCCCCGATTTCTCGGGGAACCGAGTTCAAATTCCAGTTGAATTCCTCCACTAAATTGCTGAAAAAACAGCATAGTATGAAGAAAAATGACCCCAAACTTAATAAAAACGAACTTTTTGCTATTATTAAGAGGAAAGATATTCAAATTATTGTTAAATTATTTTTCATTTGCTTTAATCCTTTTTAACACGTTCGACATTTCGGTAAAAATTTTGTTTTTATTTTAGTTAGCAGGGAGCCAAATCATTACGTAAGTTTACATTGGAAAACGTAATATTACGTACTGTAACTCACTATTTTTCCAGTGACAAACACATTATTTTGGAAATTCTTGCAAAAATTAAATAATTGTCGGATTTTAATTAAACTTCCAGGACTTATTCACAAATGAATGAAACTTATTTTTAAAATCATTATTTTAAAAATATTGGTAATTTTTTTTTTTTGCACTCCACTTAAATTTATGAAATTTCAAGAAATTAAATTCTTTAGGCAAAATTGGTTTTATTAGTTAAACGCAGAAATCATTGGGAAATGTAAATCATGTATTAGTTTTTAAAACTATTTACCGAAATCTGCTTCAAATAGTAAAATAACAGATGCAATAAAACTATGAGATTAGATAAGCTTTTAACTGCTTTAATAAATAATATAAATGTCAGATATTATAGAGGGAAGAAAAAGTTTTTTTCGATTAATAATGAAATACTAAAAGTATTGTTTCATTTTTTTTTAAATTATAATAATTGATAAAGTTTCAAAAATGTTTTTTTTAAATATTTCCAAGACTCGTAGAGGTTAGACTAGTCGGTTATAAAATGAAGTCTATATTTACTAATCGAAAATTGAAAAGTTTAATACAAATCATTTGGCAATCGTATTTTTAAAATAATTTGTGTATGTGTATTTGAAGTTATTTTTGTGTGTGTGTGTGTGTGTGTGGTAATTTCTATGTGCACACCAAAAAGTCCTGTATTTCATGATTTCTTCCCCTTACCGGAAAAAAATGTTTACAATTATGTAACTTGTGATCGCCATATGCTTATCTTATCTTATCTCGCATCTGTCAATACATTTCAATTACTGTGGAAAGGTTAGAAAGGTCAACTCTGTGTTTAAAAATAGTTTTATTCTAAATTTCATCCTATAAATAAGTAATACTTGTATAAATCAGATTAATCTAACATTAAATTTGCTAATTTTCCAAAAATAATGTGTCACAGATGGATATTTTATTTTTGCAAGATTTTTAAAACCGAGAATCAAACTTTTGTTTACAAATGTGTCGATCGTTCAAAAATGACAATAAAAATGGAAAAATTAAAAACAGTAAAAATTTCAGTCAATATAATTTTTGTTTGAAATACACCTGAGTATTTTACTTACTATAAATAGTAAATTTAATCATTTGGCTTTCAATTAAACAAAAAAATTTCAAGAAAACTTTTTTATTTTTAAAAATTCAATTTAAAAGTTAGTTATCGAAAATGAGTGGAGCTACCTAATTAAGTTTCACAAAATAATAATTTCTCGAAATTTCATAAAATCAAATCAGTGTGGTTAACAGAGGTAGATAATTTTTTAACCAAAATTTTCTAAAAAAAATTGTTTAAAAAATGATCTAATTCATTTTATGAATATGACCTGAAAGTTTTATTAAAATCTGACAATTATCTGATTTTTGAAAAAAATTTTAAGATAATGTGTTTTTTAAAAGATACACTCATATTTCTCATATATATTTATAGTCCCCCGACGCCAGAGAAACATGATTTTTAAGTTTTAACCAAATTTTCAAAAGTTCTAAAACAGATCTAAAAAATATTTTTTACATGAAAAAAAAAAATCATTTGATCTTCCATTTTGATAATAACAGATTTTTGACGATAAAACATTGCTTTTATCAAACTTTGGTCATTTCATGATGTATGCTGATTTTTAGCGCATATTTCGAGCTACCTTAAATGTGTGTGTGTGTGTGTGTGTGTGTGTGTGTGTGTGTGTGTGTGTGTGTGTGTGTGTACTTAGGGCAGCAACCTTTCTTTCAAACAGCTTTCGTTCTTAACCAATAAGGAAGATTTTTTTTTTCACATTTTTTCCGTTTTTTCTACAGATGAAGCTTGTAAAACTTTTCATAATTATCGTCTCAAACACTTTCGGCCACGTCTTCGGCCATTATCAAGAGTATTATATCTCCGCTGTTGTTATTTTATCCCCTTGTTTTGACTGTAACCTAGTAATTTATCTTGTGCTTTTTTTTATTTAAAAAAAAAGGTGCGTTCATTCCGATCTCTCACTTGAAATATATTTGTTGCAGATCACCTGAAGACATGGTAGAAACCTAGGTCGCGTAATAACTTGTTTACAAATGAAAAAGTATTCATGAGTTCTACAATAATTGTATTGAACACTTTTTATACTGATGTATTAAAACTGTGTACTAGTCTAATTTAATGACCAAAAACTCGAATAATGACCAATAATTCGAATAATTATATATATATATATATATATATATATATATATATATATATATATATATTACAAAAAAGTGAAAGAACACGTAAACTAAAAACCCCACTGTTCAAGCATTTACTTTTATAAAGAGTGCTCGATACAGAGTAGATTTTGACGATAAAACATTGAAAATTTTTGTGTAGTGATATTATGCTTTTAAATTACAATATATATATATATATATATATATATATATATATATATATATATAGTGAATAAGGAACGAAGAAAACAGAAAACATTGACAACGTTCAAAACATTAATTTAAAACTGCTCGATATAGTTATGAATATTTATTATAAATTATAGTTTAAAAAGAACATGTATAAATTATTATCTACTACAAAGACTTTGTAGTAGATAATAATTTGTACATGTTCTAAATAATAATTCATAATATATATATATATATATATATATATATATATATATATATATATATATATATATATATATATATATATTTTTTTTTTTTTTTTTTTTTTTTTTTTTTTTTTTTTTTTTTTTTTTTTTATGAATCGTATCACCCCGAGCAAGGCGCCATTGATGTGCAGGGGGCTACGTAATAGTGAGCAGATTGGAAAAGAGAAAGCCGGAAACCATATCCTAAACAGGGAACAAGGGATGAGCCTCTTCACCTGTTCAATAGACGCGGTTGGAGTGTAAACCGGGCGATAGATCTATCTACTCCAATTGAAAACACACACACACACAAGGTGAGAAAATTTGAAAAGAGAAAGCCGGAAACCACATCCTAAACAGGGAATAAGGGATGAGCCTCTTAACCTGTTCAATAGACATGGGTGGAGTGTGAAAAAGTGTTTGGAGGTACAAAATTTGTACACTACTTTAAAAACAAGGGATTTATTAAAAGTCTCAAGAGCTTTTTTGTCCAACATCTCATCAGAAGAAAATCGTTGAAATCACAAATTAAACGAAAAAACAGCAACAAAAATGAAGAGCAAAAAAAGGGGTTGGGGAACACTAAAATAAATGTACATATATATATTTATAACGAGGGGAAATATTAAATAATTTAAAATTTTAATTAGGAGGGAAGGAGAAATCGCAAGGAAATGATTATTTACACGTGATCTCTCCTCTCCAGATCAATTAACAGTTTCCCTTAGGACAAGCAGGTTCAAATCCTGCCGAAAGACAGAAATTTTCCTAACAAGATTTCTTGATTATTCAACCAGTAGATATATATAAATATACTGTTTAATTATAATAAACAAAATCTATTTAAATGCTAGTCTACACAGGGTGTCCATAAAGTTTGTGTGCACTTTAAATAATTCATAACTTTATTTGTATTTGCAATAGAAATAATTTGTAAAAAGGACTAGAAGTAAATCTATATTTTTTTAAGGTTTTATTGAAATCTTATTTAAGTTTCCACATGTTCTCCATCTTTAGCAAGACAAAGAGCAATACGATTTTGCAGTTCACGGAAAACATTTGCCAACTGATTTACAGTAATGCCTGAAATCATTAGTTATTTTAGCTTTTAAATCTTCTAATGAAGGTTTGGTTGCATACACAATTGATTTCACATGCCCCCATAAAAAAATCTAATGGAGTCAAATCTAGTGAACGTGGAGGCCAATAAAATGGTCCATCCCTTCCGATCCATCTGTTAGGAAATTCCTGAATTAGAAACTGTCTAACACGCAGAGCAATCTGGCAAGGAGATCCATCTTGTTGAGACATTAAATTTTATAACACTTTTTACAGATTATTTGTAATTGTGATAGAAATAGAGTTATAAATTTTTCAAAGTGCACACGAACTATATGGACACCCTGTATTAAAAATAATGTTTAAACAAATTAACATATACACACACGTGTGTGTGCGTGTGTGTGTGTGTTACGTGAATTAATAAATATACATACATATGAGTGTATATGTATAATGTTATTATTCAGGTGTTAATAAAACAGTGCTCAATATAGTATGAACAGAGCTATTTTATGTATATACAGTGGAACCTGTCGTATGCAACCCTCCCACTGTCATCAAAAACTGGTTGCATACGGCAGGTGGTTGCTCACTAAAGGCTCATAGTCATGACCTATTTACGCCAGGAACATATATTCCACTCCTCAGAATGTACATATTAGAATTTTACCATGTAATCTGGTAATAAATAAATGAGAACATAAGAAAATGGCTTAACTTTAAAGAAATTTATTCAGCATAATTCATTTTAAAATTTTAAAACGTATTTGCAACAGTCAACAAGAGACCAAAATATTTATTAACAAAAAATATTTATTAGGTGATCTTAAAAAAGTATATGGTTTCAGTTTTTTTTTTCTTAGAACTGAGTGATAGCAAAAGAGAATCTGCGATAATACATGAAAAAAACAAACAAACAAAAAAACATACAAAAAACTGACAGTGAACGTGGTTGGGGGTAGAGAAACAGAGATCGATATACCCAGATAGAAATAGAGTAGATAGATGCACAAAAAATAAAGGAACAAAAGAGATAGACATTTGAGAAAGGGACATAATTGTGATTTTCCCAATCCCTGAATTTATCTAAGTCAGTACAGAGACTGCGATAAATCCCTTGAACATGTCAAATGACTGTGAGCTGAACTCAAGCAATGTATATTTCAACAAGAAATAACAGGTTGATACAACACTACAATAACAAAACAATGAGGAAGTGCTCCTGACTTAGATCAAATCAAAATGAAATAGATTACTCATTTAGTTTCTCCTAATTTAGAAGTTCACAGTGTAGACCAAAATAGATTTTTTTTTTTAAAGCACTTGCTTGATCAGTGATTTTCATGTTAGTCGCTGGTCATGTTCTGGAGTTGGTTGCACACTAAGGGTCTATTAACATTAGCAAATCTTCTGTGCATAGAAAAACGTTCGTTAACAACAGGTGGTCGCTGACGAAGAGGGTCACATATGGCAGGTTCCACTGTATTTATAAATATACATATTGTCTTACCCTACGTCAATAGAACCCATATATATGAGTTTATTGATTGAAATAATGAAATATACATACTTTTGTTAATAAAAACAAATGCTGCCTTTACTTCCTTTAATAATTGTCTTTTTATGAAGTCTAAATATACAAGCATTGTTTGAAATGCTAGCAATGTCAGAGACAATATATATTGCCTTCTTGTTTATTTTTCTTTTTTTAATTTTAATCTTCTCAAAGTATTTGGTTTGTTCTGCACTGCTTTCATTATAAGATCTTATATTTGTCGATTCAAATATGACTTATTTAAAAATATTACCTATTCTAAATTTATTTCTTTTCTACCTAAAAACGGAAGAAATCACTTTTCTTTTCTTTTCCAAGCAGGATTTATTTGCATTCAGATTTCTTAATAATTCTGACAAGATTATTAAATTATTTATTGACATCTTGTTTGTTTACTTTTTTAAAATTTTGATCTTCTCAACGTATAAGTTCAGGCAAAGGCGAACCCTATTTATTGAAACTCAAGTTGGCAGGTGGTGGCTTAATAAAGAAAGAAAAAATATGGGGATGCAAGTGAATTGATGAAATAACTGACTTGTTAGACTTGGTTTCAGTTCAAGCCGGTGTCAGTGTTTCTACCTTAAGGATAATAGATTGCGTTCCACATTTTTTAACTGAATAATCCCATTTATTTGAAATTCCTTATATGGACAACCTTGAACGCGACATTGACCAAGGCCAGTCAGCTTGATGATAAGCGTGTACACACACACACACACGCACGCGCGCGCGCACACACACACACAAAGAAAAACAAATTAAGAATTGTATGAATTCTGAGTTCGTTTCGTCATAAAATTTCTTACAAAATCAACAATTTAAAAATGAATAAATTTTACATTTATTATCCAACTGTAAACATTTTTTGCTTTGGTTTTAAATAAACATTTTTGCTAATTTGTACAGTCTATATAGCATTTTTCCTCATAATAGACACTAAGGTTCTGAAGAAGAAGGACATGATTTTTTTTATAAAACATGCTGAAAATCGGGGACTAAATCAGATGTTTAAAGTTAGGGGAAGGGTTAGGTACCACCACTCCTTTTCGAAATTCTGTTTTTTTTTTATTATATTGAAGTGTAATGACAGTATAAAATATTTTAGAAACTAATCTTTCATGCGAAAAATTGAAAATTAAATTTTCTTATTATATTGAAAATTAATGGCATTATAAACTAAACTTTTGAGTAAAAAAAATAAAAAAATTATCTTCTTATATATGTAAAGACAGTATAAAATATTTCAGAAACTAATCCTTTGTACGAAATAAGTTTTCTTTCATATTGAATTTAATGGTACTTAATGTTTATATTTGGCTGCTGGCAATTTGACCAAACCTGTGAAGAAAAATTTTGATATAGTTCAAATGACGCCAGCAAGTTTTAAACATGTCTCCAAAAATTCTCTCTGATGGTGGAGATGGACCCCCCCCTTACCTGATTCAAATCAGCTGAGAATCCTAATCATCTCTCAGTTGCGTCTCTGTCCTCGAAGATAGAGTGCGGCTCAGTTTTAACTCTGTCCGAGGACAGGTATGCAACTGAGAAAAATTATACCGTGAGATGCCCAGTCTCGGGAACAGTGTCTCGAGGCCGCGCCACCCCATTGCACCAGATGGGTGGACCAGGTGCTCGTTACCGGAGCCAACACGACCGGCGGTTGCGGGGACTGGGTAATTTTTGTTCATTGCCCGCTCGTACGTGTCAGGGCTCCCCACATTAAACTCCGACCTTGTGTCACATCTCGCTTCAGTGGGAGAGTAGAGTAAATATACTTACATATAGTGATCAATTTTGACTGATCATTAAATATACCACGAGTTACCCCCCCCCTTAGTTTTTTTGTGAGCACCTACTTGATTCCAAAGTTTTTTCACACCAATGTGAGACGTCCAAGACTTTGGCGTCAGTTCTTCCATTTTGATTTTTCATGTCTGCTATTTGTTTACAATATGTACAAATGTGGCCTAAAAACGGGGATGGGGGAAGGCTGGTCATCATCTGTCTTAATTTGAAACTTAGCTAGCCACAATCGTTGACCCTAGCACACTACAATAATCTTTACACCAAAATGCCACATTCTTGCTTACCATTCTTACTACATCCACCACAATACCCCAGAGAATCTATAAAGTCCTAACTATATCCCATATGTACAATCTTGTGTGGAGGGCAGATGCAAAAATAACAACGCTTAAAATTTTCCCCAATGAATATGTACAATGAAAATAACAATATATACAAGAAACTAAACAAAATCATGTTAGTAATAAAACCCCTCACAAAGCTTAATTGTAACAGAAACATCAGTTAACTGAACGAAATTAATGTGTGACTTTTTAAGTATAACTACACCCATTCGATCCAACCACTCACTCAGTTACTCGCACATCTAGTCAGTCGCATCCAACAACAAAAAAGAAAAAACACACTCGAAAATAAAAACAAAAGGACGTCACTCATCTATTAGAAAACTGACATTGCTGGTTACCTAATTAGGAAGGGGATGGAGAATAAACTAAAAGAAAATGAGGACAAAATATTTTTTTTAAAAAATGATCATTCAACACCTAGCTAAGTTAACGTAAAAATAAAAATTCAAATGATGCCTAAACTAACCTACTAGGGAGAGGCTGCCCTTATTTCCTCCAACACACCCAATATCCTAATCCATAACCGGCATCAAACTGCCACTCTAGGTCAGCACCTTTAACTCTACAGATTCTCGCAAGACTCACCCACCTTTTGCCGAATTCCGATGGGTGGAGTCGTCTCATTTCCGTCCTAAGCTGATGTCTAAAGTACAAGATTATTTGGGAAGAGGTAAACTTCTCGTCCCCATGGAATTCCTTCTGTTGTGTCGTCCAAATCACGACTCTCATAACACCTAGTAAGCAGAAGAGCAAATAGTGCTCTGTCTTAGTTAACGGCAGCACGACATTGTTACAAACAGAACTTTACGCGCAACATACGAACCATGATGTCTTCAATAAACCTGCACAATGGAACAACAACTCTGCAGTGGAAGAAGGAATGTTCAACGGTCTGCGCCGACAGTCCACAGCGCACCAGGTTGAAACTCTTTGTAGGCCCCTGAACAAATTCCTTGCCTACCCAGAGGGCCATCCGTATCATCAGCCAGGTGAATGAAGCCTCATCGTTAATGAAACATTTCAATCCGGGCGCCTAAGGCCATATAGAGAGAGTTTTCTGCTTCGTCAGACCGAGCTCGCCTATCAGTTCATCCTGTATGGCCCCCTGACTAACACTCGATATAACGCCTTACGAGACAACAACTGGACGTCAGAGAGACCTCCCGTCGCCCGCAAGAGGAACTTGAATGCCAACCGACATTCGTGATAGAAAGAGCACTCTCCCCTAGGAGCACGGCGGGCCTCTTCCTCAGACGAGTGCACACTTCTCAAGGATGGAAAGTTTTTATGAACGTCTTCCTTCCAGAAGGCGCAGTTCTCATCCTGCTGCATGCACATCCGGTCTAAGAACTTGATGCGAAGCGTGTGTTTACGAATCTCAATGCCTGGCATACCCAGACTGCCCTCAGATGGATGGAGGTAACAGATCTCTCGACGCACCTTGAGAGCCTTGCCTTCTCCCCACAAGAAGGATAACAAAATCTGTATTAAACCTAATTGAATGGTACACGGAAGTGGAAATACTGAGAGTCGGTAAAGGAGAATCGGGTAGATGTGCGAAATACATACTTCCGCCCTCCTCTTCAAGGAAAGCCTCTTCCGAGTCCACAGAAGAGAAACTCCCTTCCACACACCCAACCACGGTTGATCTTGGCCCCTGTCACCATTTCATACCTTCTGATCTCTTTACCAACTTCGTCAATCTCAGCTCTGATCGACACAAGAACCGAAACGTCGCCAGCATAGGCTAAGTACCTGGCCGAGGTGGTAGTACCAGGTAGGGAAATTCCGCACAGGACTGTATTTGCCTTTAACTTACAAAGGAAGGGCTACTACGCAAGAACGTACAGCAAAGGCGAAAGCGGACAACAATTGACGAATGGCGCAAGATAATTTGAAATACTCTAATTTTACCCCATTGACTTCCACCAGTGCACCGGGGGGTGCATACAGCAGTCAGATCCATAAGCGAAAGTACGTTCCGAAACTGGCGGCGGAAAGAACAAACTCCAAAAACCGATTGTCAACCCTAACGATAGCCTTGGACTAAACTGATCAGCACAACTTCACTGTCGACATTTTCGACGATCAGGTGTAACAAATGAAGGTTGTCCTGAATAGTCCTGAATAGTCCTGCCCTTTACTGTACAATTCTGCTCAGAATAGGCAGGACAACCTGCAAACGGCCGGCCAAGATATTGGCTGAAATCTTTAAGTCAGTATTCAACATCGCTAAATGCTGATTATTATCTAAGCCACCCCACCGTTCTTGTTCTTGTGAAGCAACTTGATCACACCCATGGTGAAACGTTGAGGTATAGACCCCTGCTTCATCTACTTGTTATAAATCAGCGCCAGCAAGGGGACAAAAACGGGCGACTGCCTCAAATACATTTCGTAAGGAAGACCATCCAATCCCGGAGTCTTGTCCCAGCCAACCAGTTTCAGCGCATCCCAGATCTCAGATTCTGTAATGGGACCCTCGCGCCCAGCCGCTTCATTCGCCTCGAGACCGGGCAAGTCGGCCAAATAGGCATCTAACTGAGCAGTGCTCGGACCGGTCTCCTTGGTGAAAAGTTCATGGAAGTAACCCCGAAAAGCCCCACATATACCATCATCAGTGGTCACATACTCCCGTCCGGCAATGTGATGCTATTGTTAAACTGGTCAACTGCATTACTAGATTCCTCTGCACGCAGTTCAGCGGCCATATTCGTTGCCTCAGAAGACATTCTTTTTAACCTAGCCCTAACTACTAGAGCCTTCTTGATAAGTGTTATGGTTAAACACACCTATTCCTCAGATAATGGACTCTCCTTTCTATATTAATAAGAGTTAACAGGAAGTACTTGGAAAGTTAATAGGAGTCATTTAGACTTCTATTGGAGTTCAGAATAACTAGTAGGCAGTTGATATTAGTCGGCAGTTAGCTGAATACTAAGGAGTCAGCTTTCAGTGGAAGATTACTAAGTTCCTAACATTTTGGGTATGTTAAGTCGATTAGCAACCGACATAGCACAATTATAACCTTCAGTGCGAAAACTACTCCACAACAATAAGCAAGGAGGCCAGCTCCGCTCTAGCTAAGGCTACATCCCCATTATCACGGGATTAATCATCAGATCGACCTTTTCCTCACATGTCGTTTGTGCTGCTAAATTAGCTACCTTGAGCAGACGAGATTTTTCATTTTTGTGAAAGTTCAAAATATATACAAGGTTGGGGCGTAGATAAAATGCCATAAAATCAAAGATTACTTTAAAAAGATTTTTGGTTATTGTTAAAACAGTTACATTTTCATTTTCGTTGAGTCAACTTCTTTCAAACTAAAAACCAAAGAAAATTTGACTTCAACATTGTAAGTGTATTTTTCTTTTCTTAACTCTATTTTAAAGAAATTTAAAACTTATTTTAAGAAAGAAATAAAAATGCGATTGTTAGCAATTTTTTATTAACATTTGTTTCATATTTAAAATTATATCTTAAGGTAATGTGAAGTTTTATATTGTTTTCTTTGTAGAAGTAGATCTTTTTCAATTGCACTATACAGATGCCTCCACTATTTCGCTAAAAATATAGCATGATAAAAAATCCTCAAACTCAATAAAAGCAAGGTTTTATCCTCATTATTAAGAGGAAAAAACAAAGTGCTTATTATTATTATTATTTTAATTTTTCAATCTCTTCTAACACATTCGAAATTTTGGTCAAAAATCTTGTTTTTTTGTTTTGTATCAGCGATTGATGTAACATTTTGAGTGTTTTTGCGCTTTTTTCTAGTAAAAAAAACACATTTTCTTACGATTTTTTTGTAGGTACTTCCACGCAATTGCCGAAAAAAACAGCACAGCATGATGTTAAAAAGGCTCATAATGTTTTAATAAAAAAAAAATTTTATCATCAAAATGTTTCTGTCATTATTAAGTGGAAAGATCAAAGTTTGTTATTTTTTTTAAATTTTTAATCCTTTCTAATACGTTTGAAATTTCGGCTAAAAATTGTTCTTTTTCGTCAGCGATTCACCTGATGTTCAATAGAGCTTACTACTTTGGTGAACGCAATATTACGCAAGCTGTTTTTTTCTTTTTTTTTTTCTTTTTTGTTTTTTTGTTGTTTTTTTTTTTGCGTTGAAAGACATTAATTTAGAAATTCTTGAAAAAATCAACTAATTGTCTGATTTTAATGAAGCTTTCAGGACTTATTCACAAATGAATAAAGTTATATATAGTTTTTTGTGTATTGGATTTTTTTTAAATATGATATTTTCTGTGTTAAATTACAATATCACATGTTTCACGGTTTTCCGTCCCCGCTTACCGGAAAAAAGTTATGCAATTAAAAGAATTCTGGTCAACCGTACTTAGCTTATAATCAGATCTTGCTGTCACCAAACACTTTGCACATCAATCACTTCACATGTCCGTGATTTAGAAATACTTTTATTCTAAATTTCATTATATAAACAAGTAATAATTAATTTAACTTTTAATTCGCTAATTTTCAAAAAATAATGTCACAGATGAATATTTTTAAAACCGAGAATTTTTTATTTTTTACAAATTTGTCAAAATGGACGCAAAAATGATAACTTTTGATAACTCTAAAAAGATTGAGATTCCAATCAAAATAATTTGTATTTGAAATACACCAGAGTATTTTGCTTAGTGAAAATAGTAAATTTAGGCATCTCCAGTCGTTTTCGATACCTAAATTTAAATTTTAAAAATAAAAACCTTTTCTTGAAGCTTTAATTTTAGCTTTAATTGAAAGCCAACAGATTAAATTTACTAATTCCAGTAAGCAAAATACTCTGGTGTATTTCAAACCGAAAATATATTGATTGTAATCTAAAATCTTTCAAATTTGAAAAAAAAAATCAATTTTTCGGACATTTTTGATCGATCGAAACATTTTGTAAACAGAAGCCAATTCTCAGTTTTAAAAAAATCTTGCAAAAATAAAATATAGCTTACTGACACGTTATTTTATTCAAATTAGCACATTTAAACTTATCTTAATCTGATTTGAAAAAATATTACTTGATTACTGCCTGAAATGTACTATAAAAGCGTTTCTTAATTACGTTAGGCTTGTTATCAGAGATTATTATCATGTTATCAGAGGCGATAATTGACATGACAGACGGAAGCCGTCAAAAATTGCTATGTATGGAAAATGAATTTGACATAATTTTAGATAGCTTCGATTTTTGGTTTTTAGTAAAAATTAAAAACTTAACACAATTTTTTCAGCAATTATCTAATATTTCATAGAATTTTAGTTAGTTTAACCTTTATGGCCTTACATATGAAAATGTTTTATGAAAAATAAAAATAAAATAATATAAATCTTTCTTTTAAAATAATTTTACAATTTAATAACAAAGAATGAAACTCAATAATTTATTAAATGTTACGGCTATTGTTAATTTTTATTTTTAATATCTATTTTTCATATTCTTTATTAGGTAACTCCACAAATTGTGAATTTTACAATTACTTTTTTTAACAAGATTAGCAAACTAGGAATTAAGACTGAGGTGAGAACATCAAATTCATTGATTAGAGTGGGGATTGAGGGCTTACTGTTATTTAGTACACTTTTACAGACCTGCCAGTAGTCTTGGGAGCTGAACTTATGGGATGTTATGTGCTGCATCATTCTGGAATCATTCTGGCAGCAAACAGCAGCTTAACTTCGTTAAATATCTTTTTGCACAGAGCCAAAAATGCACCTGCTATGGTCCGACACGTGGCTTCGATAAATCCAGAAGTGATTCCACTGGTCAAGCAGCAGGGGAGAACCAGGGACCTGAATGGGGTTTAAGTCACAACTTCCTGGTTGGGATGAAAGCATTGATGCCAGCCTTAACCAAAGAGAAGACCTCGGACGCCATCTCTTCTTGAAGAGGGGAAGGTAATCAGGGACGTAGAATTCAGAAGATGGGATACCCAAGTATAGGTTAGGTTTGGATGGAATAAAATTACTATTCTTATTAAGTGCTCTATACAAAGTAGAACAAATAATATTAGTTAAAATTTATAGCATAAGTATGTTATATAACTACAAACGTAGCTATTTTGTTTTGACACTTAGTGAATCATCTTGCAATCAGCACCATCACTTGATAAGACACAAGAAGAGCCAAAACAAAATAGCTACTTTTGTAGTGATATTATAGCATAATTATGTTATAAATTTTAAATATAGTCATTCGCAGACAGTCCTGTTTTGATGTATCACAGCTCATCAGTACGTTTAGACTTGCTTTAAATTTTGAAGGGATGATTTGCAAAGCCCATTGAATGTTGAAAAGTAGAACACAGGAAACTCGGAAGCGAGATGAAAGAATTGTACTTCGCCTAAACTGTTTATATAGTTTGTTTTGTTTTTTGTTTTTTCTATAAGGAGCACAACCTTTGAAATACGTGACCTTTTAATGTTATGTATCACGTACGGCCACCCATAAAAAAATAATCGACATCAGTAGGCACACAAATAAAATGTTTTAGTTATTTTAAATATAGAATGGCTCGATTATTTGCATTCAGTCAGTCAGTTAAAGTGCCATACGTGATACACGCTTGGGCGATCATGTCTCAAAGGACACATGACTGACTGGCAGAAAATTATCCCGCAGTAGGTTGCCATTGCTTTCTGCGGTAGACTGGTTGCCGACCAAGGCTATAGAACCCAATTTGTCCTGTTATTTAATTCATAACTGGAAGGAATAGACGGTTAATACCTTTCCCAAGGGTATTTGCGCGTAAGTGAATGCAGTGAATTCGGCTGTAATTCGAACTCGGCTCCCGCCCCCGATTTCTCTTTCCGAGCCGATATCCACTGCACCACAACGCACATCCTTATTTGCATTAAGCTTTTCAATTTTCGCTTAGTAAATATATTCTTTACGTATCAACGTAACAACCTAGCGTGGACGACGAAGGGGGAAATTTTAAAAGATTTTTGAAATTTTATAAATTATTATAATAAAAAATTAAAACGATTCTTGCAAAAATTCATTATTCATTGAAAAAATTTTTTCTTCAGATTATGATATTCTTAATATATATTGTTTATAAAAACTAATTAGAAAATCATCCAAATAAAGCATGACGTGGTTTTATTGCATTTTTGTTTTCCCAATTCGCAGCAGATTTTCTGGACAAGGGCTAATTTAGAAAAAACAAAAACAAAAACAAAAACAAAAAAAAAAAACGTTGATTAGCATTCCCCAATGACTTCTGAATTAATATTAGGTGCTGTTGCTCTGGACATCTCCAAGGCTTTTGACAGGGTTTGGCACGCTGGCCTTTTATGCAAGCTACGGGGTTACGGTATCAACGGACGACTGCATGATCTGATCCAATCCTTCCTAAATAACCGCATAATGAAGGTCGTCCTGAATGGGCATGCTTCTACATCTTACCGTACAAACGCTGGTGTCCCTCAGGGCTCTATCCTAGGCCTGACGCTCTTCCTTATTTTCATAAATGACCTCCGAGACGAGATCAAGAGCCAAGTTGGCATCTACGCAGATGACAGCACAATTTACTCCTGCATCAGTAAGAAACCCGGCGCGGCGGACAAACATAATCTCGCTGCTGATCTTGAAAGGGATCTACATTCTGTGGTGAATTGGGGTAAAAAAGTGGCTTGTCAATTTCGATCCGTCTAAGACCAAGCAATTGTCTGACAATCATCACAGGCAACATCTCCTGCCTCCCATAAGCATGGACCAAGCGAGTCTCCCTGAGAGTAATACACTCCTCCTCCTCGGCCTTACCCTCTCTTCTGATCTCAAATGGAACTACTACATCGAGTCCATAGCTAAATCCACTGCTAAGAAGGTTGGGTCACTGTATCAGGCCAGGATGTTTTTTCCGCCTGAATCCATCCTGCATATATACAAATCAACCATTCGTCCGTGCATGGAATACTGCTGCCATATATAGTCAGGCGCCCTTGCCGTTCATCTCAGTGTTCTCGACAGGCTCCAAAGGAGAATCAATAATGTGATAGGTACTGTCTTGGCGGCTCGACTACAGCCACTTCCCCACCGACGAAATGTGGCCACCCTTTGTCTGTTCTATAAATACTTTCATGGCTTCTGCTCCAACAAACTTAAGTCACTGGTGCCTCCTCAACAAGTGTTTACTCATTCAACCAGATTGGCAACTAGGTCCCACCCATTCACAGTTAGGTTAGCCAAATGCAGACGACAATTCTACTCCTGCAACTTCTTCTCTCGCACTTCCCGCCTGTGGAACTCGCTTCCTTATTCTTGCTTTCCTGACAGCTACAACCTCTAGGAAGTCAAATGCAAGGTTAATACTCATCTCTTAACCACTTGACCCTAGTTCTTTCCTCACCACCCTGTATATCCTTTTCTTTTTTTCCACCTCTGCAACTGTCATCACACCCATGTCCCCTCCCTTCTCTTACTCCTTTCTAAATGGTTTGTCTTTCTCTTTACTCTCTTCTATTTAGTGCTTTTACTCTTATGTAGCCCCCTGCACATCAATGGCGTTACTTCCTTGCTCTGGGTGATATATATATATATATATATATATATATATATATATATATATATATACCAAGATTTTATAAAAATAATTATTTTAAAAATGATTTCAGTCATTTATGAATAAGTCCTGAAATTTTTATAAAATCCGACCATTATTTGATTTTTGCAAGAATTTCCAAATTAATGTTCTTTTCACTGGCAAAAAAGACTTGCGTAATCTTACGTTTACTGTAGTAACCCCTTGTAAAAATTGCGCCAATCACGGACGAAAGAAAAACAAGTATTATTACCATCATTTTGAAATAATTAATTTTTTTGTGAAATAATTAAAAATACTTTGATCTTTCCCCTTAATAATAACATGAACGCTTTGCCGATAAAACTTTGTTTATATTTAGTTTGGAGCCTTTTTTCCTAGTACTATGCTGTTGTTGATTTTTTTCAGTGAATTCGTGGAGGTACATAAAAAATCAAATCGTTTAGCTTTCAAAGTTAAAAGTAAAGCTTCAAAAAAGCTTTTTTTTATTTATATAAATTCATTTTTAACCTTAGGTATCGCGAATTATCGTGAAGAAGTGGAGGTACCTAGATAAAATGCCGTTGAAGCTGTAAGAAATTTTAGAGCGAAAAGAAATAAAAATTAATACTATTAATTTTCTTATTGGTGTGTGTGTGTGTGTGTGTGTGTGTGTGTGTGTGTGTGTGTGTGTGTGTGTACACGCTTATCATCAGGCTGACTGGCCTTGGTCAATGTCACGTTCAAGGTTGTCCATATAAGGAATTTCAAATAAATGGGATTATTCTATTAAAAAATGTGGAACGCAATCTATTATCCTTAAGATAGAAACACTGACATCGATTTGAACCAAGTCGTAACAAGTCAGTTACTTTTTTTCTTTTTTTTCACTTGCATCCGCATATTTTTTCTTTCTTTATTAAGCCACCACCTGCCAACTTGAGTTTCAATAAATAGGGTTCGCCTTTGCCTGAACTTATACGTTGAGAAGATCAAAATTTTAAAAAAGTAAACAAACAAGATGTCAATAAATAATTTAATAATCTTGTCAGAATTATTAAGAAATCTGAATGCAAATAAATCCTGCTTGGAAAAGAAAAGAGAAGTCATTTCTTCGGTTTTTAGGTAGAAAAGAAATAAATTTAGAATAGGTAATATTTTTAAATAAGTCATATTTGAATCCGATCTGGTCGTCATAATGCTTACCTGTCGGGTGGGCTGGTTCTTAATTTTTCATCAATTCAGGGAATATTATTTGAAGTACCTCCCAATGAAAGGATCATCTTGTGTTTAAAATACACTTTAAAAATGAAAATTATTTCCTGAAGCTCTTATTTTAAATTTCATTCCAAGCTAACATTTTAATTTCATTACCTCCAATAAGTAAAAAACAAACAAAAAAAGAAAAAAACATTGTTGCATTTCAAACCGAATTTAAATTGGTTGGAATAGTTTTTGAAATCGCTAAAATCGGCCATATTGACACATCTGTTAACACAACATAATTCCTTTTTATTAAAAAAACCTTTCAGAAATAAAATATATGTTTCTGAAACTTTATTTGAGGAAAATTAATTGATTTAACTCTAATTAATCTAAATTAAAACAAATATTACTTATTTACAGCAAAGCATTTTTTAACACGGATAGGTTGTTTTTATGAGATGTTGATGTAATTATTTGTCGACAACCTGACGATTACAAGGTTTAGGCAAGGGGGAAATATTTTTTTTTTTTACTTACACACTATTCTTAAGGATCTAATATTCTAATATTTTATTGAATTTTAGCTAATTTGGCTTTATAGTGTGGAATCCACTTTGCAAAGTTCATTAAAAAAACAAATACAATTCACTCCACGCATAACATGTGATTGAAAAAAAAAGAAGTTCCAGCGATAATTTTATAATCGCACGTAACGATATTAAGATTTGTGCAGACTAAACGCCAAAAGCATCAGACGGCTAATTTTAAGAATAACCCTCGTTGATTGGTCTTTCAATCGTAGACACGTGGAAACCTCATAGAACATGTCAATTCCGCAAAAAATTACAAGTGTTCGTGATCCACTTTTACTAGTATCTAAGGAGGAAATCCAGCAATAATTTCACTCCGAGCAGGAAGCAGACGCCCATGCAATTCGGCATGTTATAGATAGAAGCACAGTCGCCCACTTCGTTTGCCATGCGGCGCGAACCTGAATCCTCAAGTGAGTAATTTACTTGTCAACCTTATTCCACTAACTTCAATTTTAACTCTAACGCACATCCATTTCAATTGATATTCACCACATAATAACAAAGGAACATTTATTTCATTTAACAAAATAAATAATTTTTGCATCATCCGAACTGTTCCTAAAACAAATCACACCACGTTGAAGATTTAGTGTGAAAGACATTCAACCTTAATTTTCGTAAACATACAATTTTGCAACTTCTTTTCGTATGCTTATCGTCACTACAATTATTGTGTGCATTATTATGGAAATGTTATATCGTTTTGTTGACTTACAGAATTGTGTTGTATTTCACTTGTTTCGTCAATGTACAAATTATATTTGTAGATTAGATTCTGAACAATTATTTGATTGCATAGATAACCACACATCCATTACAATAATTTTACTTGTGAAACCGATTGATGAGGAAATCTCAAAAAAAAAAAAACCATAAATTATAAATTTACTATAGTAAATCGTAATTTCTGATATTATCGTCTCTGGACATCTGTATTAATAAAAATCGGCACGTTTATACACACAAAAAAATCAAAGTTCTTTTAGAATACTGGAGGATCGCTGAACTGAAGTAAGTATTTTTTTCTCTTTACCAATTTGTTTACTCTTTTCTTTTTTTTTTTTTAATTGGAGTAGACAGACTGAACTATCGCCCGGTTCACACTCTACCCACGTCTATTGAACAGGTGAAGAGGCTCATCCCGTGTTCCCGGTTTAGGATGTGGTTTCGGCTTTCTCTTTTCCAATCTTTTCACTCTTACGTAGCCCCCTGCGCATCAGTGGAATTACCGCCTTGCTGGGTGTGATATGATAAAAAATAGTTTTTCCATTTATCTAAATCTAAATCTAAACTTATTTATAAATGGAACTTTGTGTGTGTGTGTGTGTGTGTGTGTGTGTGTGTGTGTGTGTGTGTGTTCCCCGTTACCTATAGACTCCGAAACGGCTGAACCGATTTTCTTGAAAGTTTACACAGTTGTACTATAAGCATCTGCGAGTGTTCTTAGCTAGGTTTTGTGTCGAAGTACACCCGATAAATATCGAAAATCGATAATCGAAAAAATCGTGTTATAGAAGGAGTGGTCCGATTTTAATCACATTTCAAGGTTGCATTTTTTACAATAGTGCAGAAAGTTGATAATATATATTTATAAAAGGCAAAATGTTTGTGTGTATGTCTGTTTATCTGCCTGTATGTCTGCATTTTTTCAGCTCCTTTATTTTAGTTTTAACTTCGGGTTTGGCTGTGAGTAGGTATAATTGTAGTTCTTAGTCTCAGCCATGATATCATTTACTCAGAGGACTTATTTAGCCTTCAAAATTCAGTTTACGACGAAAAAAACTTTCCATACCAGGAAATCAAAATTTGACTTAAAACCTTTCATTTTTCTTTTAGTCTACGGTTTCGCTTTAACTGGAAACAACTATTGCTTTTTAGTCTTTCGTGCCAACGTCCAAAGAGTCTGAGCTCCAGGACCATGGATTAGTTTTTAAAGCTTTCATTACACCCGAGTAATGCCGGGCAATACTGCTAGTGATTAATAAATATGGTTTTTACTTAATAACAGTATCATTTAATACAGAATTTTAAGATTTAAATGTGTTTAAATGATTATAATTCACATTTAAAAAGAAGAAAATAATTCTTGTAAAAATGCATTGTTCATTGAATTTCTTCTTAAGATAATAGTGTCCATAATCTTCTGTATGCCGTGACCCTTCAGAACGTAGGCGATCATGACCTTCCACATATCCCAATCCCTAGTGACTCTTAGCACGCTTTCTCCTATTATCCCACCCAAACCCCGTTCTGTCACCCACTTGCTCAATCCCGTTATGTATGCCACGCGTTGCTTTTCCCTGTCTCTCTTTCCCTCTATCTGACCTGTGAGTATCAAATTCTCCTAGCACTCCTTCCTCATTACATATCCCAGGAACTTTAGCTTTCTTTTCCTGATATCAACTATTAGTTTCCTTTTCGCTTTCATCCTCTCTAAGACCTCATCATTTCTCACATGTTCGGTCCATGTTATCCTTAGCATCCTCCCATAAAACCACATCTCAGTTTCTTCAAGTCTCTCCTTCATCTTTGATCATTTATAAAAGCAATTAATAGTTTTTTATAATTAATTAATGTCTCAGGATGTCTTGTTTAGCAGAAAAATTTGATTTAAATTATTTAAGGTTTTGTGCTTATAGCTAATACAAACATTAAGTGCTACAAAAATGAATTTCTTGAAATTTAATAAATTAAATAAGTGCGCACGAGGTGGGGGGTAAACCGTATAAAGAAAATATTTTATCAAGATATTCTAAAAATAAAAAATAAACGTATAAACGAAAATGTAATTCATTTGTGAATATGTTCTGAAAGTTTCATTAAAATCTGACGATTATCTGATATCTGCAAAAAATCCAAATCAGTATTTTTGTTTTGTTTCGTTTTGTTTTACCACAAAAAGACATTTCGGTCTTTCCTCTTAATAATAACAAGTATTTCGACGATAAAACTTAAGTTTGGGACATTCTTTCATCATGGAATGTTCAATTTTTAGCGAATCTTCGAAGAACATTTATCTTACAAATTTTCTTATTTCTTTTTGTTTTACAGATTTCTTAATTCTTTTCACAGATCAATGCTTAGATAAATATGTATTTCATTCATTTTTAATAAATCTTTCCAAAATAGAAACTATGATCTGAAATTGGAATCCATCATAAAAATTCAGGATGGGAAATTAGTAAAAGATAAGCACTTCAAATATCCCGGCGTTTGAATCATTTATCCAAGAAATAGTATAAAAGATACAAAAAGACTTAAGAAATAAGTTATGTAATTAAATAGTCTCAAACCAAGACTTTCCTATGGATGTCATGCATGGTGTCAAACTCGTTCAGAAATATCTAAAGTGTCAGTTGGATACAACTACTTTCTCAGATCAATTATTAAAAAAGGTTTTGAGTAAATGAAGTGTGTATGTCTTAGCAAGATCCATTCTTTTTCTAAGCTCGTGAATTGGAGTTTCTTTCTTTTATGTACCGTGTCCCTTCAAGACGGAGGCAATCATGGCCCTCAACATCTCCCCGTCCCTTGTAGCTCTTAATATCTTTTGTCTTAGTATTTCTTTGAGACTCTGCTCTGCTCTCTGTTTGCTTAAGCCTATCGAGTATATCACCTACTGTCTCTTTTCCCCTTTTTCTGTCCTGTGAGTATCAGATTCTCCAAGCCCTCTTTCTTCATTAGGTGTCCCAAAAACTTTTAACTGTCTTTTCCTGATGCTAAGTATAAGCTTTCTTTTTGTTTTCATTCTTTCTAATACATCGTCGTTGCTCAAAGTTTCGGTCTATGGTATCCTCAGTATCCTGCTGTAAAACAACATTTATGTTGCTTTGTGTCTTTTTTTAACTTTTCAGGAGATTGTCCAGTATTTGTTGTCATATAGGAGGACAGATATAACATAACTGTAAATTTTCCTGTTTCTCAATATTCTACTCAGCTTTTGGAATGCATCCTTGGCCATGCCAATACGCCTTCGGATTTCAGTGTCACACTCTCCGTCCTCTGATTAAACACTTCCCAGGTATTTAAATTTCTGTACCTGCTTGATTTTCGTATCACCGACCTGTAATTTGCATTTTGGGGTCCTCTTTTTGCTGATGATCATCGATTCAGTTTTCATGTAGTTAATGATTAGTCCTTTTTTTCTCGCTTTCCTTCGCTACCTTCTGTAGGAGGTCTTGTAGTTTCCTTTTCGTGTATGCTACTAGCACTGTATCATCTACGTATCTTACATTGTTAAAATTGTGGCTACCAATGACAAATCCTGAATGGATTTATAATTCTCTCAGAATTGCCTCACTGTATAGCTCAGCGGTCGGCAATCACCGGTCCGCGGCCCACGAGTGAATCTTGTCCAGTCCGCCACCTTACTCTGGACACTATATAAATATAGGTAAACCAAACCAAAGTGACAGTTGATACTCTGAATATATTGCGTCGAAATTTTAAAAATATTTCTTTTTACTTAGAGAATGTGTTTTACTTTTATTTTTTATTTGTAAGGATGGCCAAAATTAGCGTACGGCCTCACTTTCACTTTTTCTGTGAAATTGCTTTCGTAAGCTGACACTTTAAAATGAATATAAAATAGTGTTTTCAACCGATTTTAATTGACTTTTTTTCAATACTGATTTATGAAATATTTATTTTAAGATGTTATATTTTTTTAACAAAATTCCCGTCAGATAGTTTCCTTTTTTATGCTTTAGAAACCTGTTATTTTTTTTATCGGATTGAGAAAGAAGGTGAAATACTTTCTGCAACTGCGAAATTATTCACTTCCTGGTAAAAGTAATTTGTTTTATTTCTACAGTAAAATAAAGATTTATTTGTTAAATTTTTTCTTTTTTTTTTCTTTTTGTTTTTATTTCTTTAGTAAAATAAGTGATATTGTTTAAATACAATTAAATTATATTGCATCCTTGCTTTCTTCAAGCACGTAAAAAATTTATTCATATATTTATTAACATATTTCTCCTCCATGACACTGGAGCCATAGCTGTTTGGCCCTTCTCCATGACTCTACATAGCTTTTTGGCCCTCACTCTCCAAAAGGTTGCCCAACCCTGGTATAGATTGAATAAATCCGGTGAGAATACACATCCTCGTTTTACACCCCTTTCTATTTTTGTATATTTACTGGACTTATTTCCTGTCCGTATGAAGGCTGTTTGCTGTTAGTATAGGTTTTTGATTATTGTAATGTCTTTCCCAAATATGTCAAGGTTACTGAGCAGTTCTTTGTGATGTACTTTGTTGAATGCCTTTGCGTAGTATATAAAACATAGACACACGTCTTTCTGAAGTTGCACTGCTCTTTCTGATAACATTCTGAGCATAAATATCTCGTTCTTTTTCCGGTGTCCCTGACGCACCCGCACTTTTCTTGTCTCATCTCTGGTTTGATTTTGTTACGCGCTTTGTTCATCAGAATCCGGTTGATGATTTTGGTTATGTGGCTCATTAAGCTGATTGTTCGGTGGAGTTCACACTTGTTTGTGCCTAGTGTCTTATGCAGTGCTATGATAATCGATCTGGTTAGGTTTTCTGGTATATCGCCACTTTTTTAGATTTTGTTTATTATTTCTGTAATCTTGTCCACATCGAAATCGTCTAAGGCCGTCAGCATCTTCATTATAATACCGTTTGGTCATGCTGCTTTGTTTCTACTCAGTTTGGCCAGTGCAGCTTCCACTTCCGTTTTTAATATTTCCGGTCCGTCGGTATTTCTGTGTTGCTCTCTTTCGTCGTGGAAAAGATCTATATATTCGTCTCATCGCTGAAATATTTTTCTTTCTCTAATATGAGCGTTCCGTTCTTGGATTTTATGCATCCTCTTGATGAGCATGTCTTTTGTCCTATTAGTTCTTTTATTTTTTATGCATATCTCCTTTATTTGTCATACTCACTCTATTTCTGCATATTTATCGTTGAGCCATTCTTCTTTAGCATTGTCTGCACTTAATACTTATTTCCTTGTGTAGTTTCCTGTATTCTGTGCCATGTCTTGGCATTGTTTTCTGCCTCCTTTGCATTATGTCGATAATCACATTTGGGATCTACTCATTTTTTCTACTTTCGTTTTCTTTTGGAATGATGTCATTTGCTGATGTCATTAAAGATTCTTTTAGTGTATCTCATTTCGAGTTTCAATTTTGTCTCGCGTATCTTTTTTCATACCGTCCGTATATTTTTTCCTGTGGGCTTGGATCGTTCAAGAGCCTGTTGTATTACAATTTGGCTACTGCGTTAGGCTTCCCCAATTGCCGAGGTTTCATTCTTAGTATGCATACAACTGGAAGGTGTTGGTTTCTGCAGTCAGCTCTTGGATAGGTTTTGCAGAGAGTCACTGCAGTTTCGAATCTCTTGATGATAATTATTTAGTTGATTTGGGTTTTAGTTACTCCGACTGGGATTTTTCGTACCCATATTCATCTTCGATGTTCTTGAAACTAGGTGTTGGTTATTACTTGGCCATTCGCTGTGCACAATTGAACCCATTTTTCTCCGGTCATTGCGGTTTCTTAGTCTGAACTTGCCAACGATTTCACTTTACCTCTTTTTGACATTTAGGTCTCCCATGAAAATTCTAATTTCTTAATTACGCTGAGACTTGTTGTTGTCTAGTATGGAGTAGAAAGATTCGATTTCTTCCTCTTTACTTTGTTTTGTCGGTGCATACATAACAATTGTTCTAGGGCTTTCCTTTCAGCTTAACTACAAGAATTCTTTCAGATAACTGGCAGTAGCGTATTTCTTCATGTCTTGATCCAGTATCAACCCAATTTTTTTTTTATTTTTCCCCCCTGCGTATATAATCCTATGGTTGTCACTGACAAAATCTTCCTTGTTTGGCCACCTACTTACACATATATTTAAAATGTTGATGTTTTATCCATTTTACATTGTCCAGCTGTCCACAGTTGTTAACGTTCTAACGTTCCATGTCCCGAGAGTTATTTTTTGTTTAGTAAGAACAGTCGCTGGATAACGGTCCAGTGACACTTTCATTCATGTCGTTCCTTTCCGGGCGAGGGATGAGTTCTGAGGTATTTTACCCTCTTTACCCCGTTTATGCTAACAGCCGTTGGATGACGGTTACCTGATACCTAGTGCGCATGGCGCTCCTTACCGGGCGAGGAGTCAATTTCTTTAGACTTAACCCCCTTCACGCCGTTAGGTTTCATACTTTGTTCATAGCCATGATTATTCTTGAGATTAATAGTGGAGTGGTTTCCCGTTGCCTTCTCCACGATGATTTATTGAGACACCGCCTCTATTTAGCTGACCATTAACTCCTCAATAGTTCTTCCCGCCCATTTGTAGGTCTTATTTTTCGTCCTACTGAGTTGCTAACATCTTGCTTCACTCGAAGAACATGTAGTGGAGTAGCCAGTTTAGTTGCCGAAACTCCAACAGTGAATTTTCACACACACACACACACACACACACACACATATATATATATATATATATATATATATATTGCACACACTCACAAATTTCTATACGTACCTGTCTGCTGCACAGGGGTGGGGTTAAGTCAGTGCACCTTTACCTGTTGCGAATGATGGCTTTATGGATCAGAATTAGTGGGTAGTGGGAATAAGAATTTAATAATTATTAAGTTGTGACTTAATATAAATCCGAATACCCACTCTTTGTAGTGGTTTACATAGCCCCTAGTCCAGAGATTCCCAAACTTGGGTACATATACCTACAGTCGTACATTATACTCTTCATGGTGAACATTGACTCCGAGAGAATAGACACTAGATGGTAATTACCATCCAGATTGTATAACATATTGATGTGGGTGAATTTTCACTATTTTGAAACATCCCGCTGCCGTAATCTGTACCCGTACAGGATCTGAAAGATCAGGTATGGGACATGTATACTAACTCGAAGCTGTAGCAAAATTCAAAAAGACTTCATAATAAAATATCAAAATTTCAATTTCTTTATTTTTTTTATTATTTTTTTAATTTATCATCAATTTTTAGGGTTACACGGGAATCTATAAAAATGCCAAGGGTTACAGAGTAACAAAAAATATTGGAAACCCCTAGTCAGTCTCAAAGTAAAAACATTATAAAATGCTTCGAATATCGAAGTTTTAAATGTTAATAACTTTTAAAAAAACATACACAAATTAATACTTAACATTCAGAAGCGAAAAAGTTCACACATTTCAAAACTGGCATGTTTCTATTTTCACAAAATTTTGTCACTCTGTTAACACGTAAAACAAATGTATCAATTAACTTGTCGTTTGTGATATATATATATATATATATATATATATATATAGAGAGAGAGAGAGAGAGAGAGAGCTATATAGATATAACACTAAATATTATATATTATATTAAGCTAATCTTGGATTATCCTCACCGTTTACGGACTGGACATATATATATCTGTGTGTGTGTGTGTGTGTGTGTGTGTGTGTGTGTGTGTGTGTGTGTGTGTGTGTGTGTGTGAGGGCAGCCTTTCTTTTAAACATGTTTCGTTAAAAACGACGGACAAAAAAGATTTTATTAATTTTTATTTAATTTTTCCAGTATTCATACATATTTTCTTTTTGCTGGAGATAAGGAATGTAAAAATGTTTCGTAATTATTAACTTTGCAAGAACTTTCACCCACTTCACTGGCCATTCTCAAGGGTGTTATGTTTCTTATGTTGTTATTTTATTTATGTAGTTATGTTTCCTCATGTAACGTAATTTGTTTTGTGCTTTTAAAAGAAGCGTTCTTTAAAAATCTGGAAATCGCGTGAGCGTCTTTCTATTGAATAAAAACAAACAAACAAACAAACAAACAAAACAACTCCACTGTTAAATAATGTAAAGTTGATCGTAAGAGAGAATTCTTTGATATATAGTGCCTTTATTATAGCGGGATGCTTTTGATATTGATATTGTGATAAACAAGTATGTGCGTGCGTGCGTGCATGCGTGCGCACCGCCGCCACCGCGCCTGTTTATCTCTAAATTAAGTCATCGCCACCGACGTAAACTGGCAGCAAAATGTCAAGATCGGATTAGTTTTTAGAGAAGGCAAGGTCGTAGAACATATACGTCTAGATAATTCTTTAAAATCTCTTGTTTACTTGATCCACATATAGAAGAAATCGGTGAGCGACATGCGACTGAAGACAAAGGACGTAGAAAAGATTAAAAAGAGACAAAGGAATAATAAAAATGTGAATTTGACGGATTTCATTTAACATTGATAAGGTCATCAAGGATTTTTATGCAAATGTAGATCCAAACAGAATTAAGATTCCAAGTCCGAAGAAATTGGGGAAAGCGATTGCTAATAAAAGGAAATTGTATCATGAGAAAACACACTAAAAATTTTCCGACATCTATCTATCTATCTATCTATCTATCTATCTATCTATCTATCTATCTACTATTCCTAAATTTTATGTTGCCCTGTATTTTATGTTCCATATTTCCTGGATATAAACTTAAGCTGTATATACTTGTATATAAATCATCTTCAATAAGACCTGGCAAACCGGTGAATGGCCAACACTGTGGACACAATAACTTATAATCATCCTCCCTAAAAACTTACAACTATGCCAAAATTAGAGTGCGATAAACGTTATCAGGCATGCAAGCAAAGTCACCTAAAAAAGACTAAGACAGTAGATAGAAAAAAACTAATGAAAGAACAAGCTGGCTTTAAACACGGAAGGAGTACAATAGAGCAAATTTTCACCTTCCATATACTGTGTGAAAAATGCAGACATCTTCCACATATTCATAAACCTCAAAAAGGTATTAGACAGCGTCTGGCATGAGACACTGAAGGTTACTATGAAGAAATTTAATATCGGCCATAGACTGATTGAAACAGCTCAACAGCTATACTAACAAACCAGTAGTATAATTCCTGCCCAAGGAAGAGTGAAGGACTGGTTCCACAGGTCTGCGTGCGGCAAGAATGTCTACTGTCCCCTATACTTCACGAAAAGAATAATGTTGAATGCCCTTGAAAACCATATCGCCACAGTGAGAACAAACTCACTAACCTCGTGAGATATTGAGAATGCAACAACATTAATATGCCATGGAAATCAACGCCGAGAAAACAAAGCTGATAAACCGTTACCATGTCAAATTGACTCCCAAGAGGATACTTCTCCGAGCACAATTTTAACCTGTTCAAATCTAGGATTAACAGTTATCTTTTCAAAAACAATTTCATAACTGCACCACTTACTTTTTCCTGTCACACAAACAACTTCATCAGTAACCTTCTACATTGAGTGGCTCTTGACGTTTTTAAATTACAGGATTAAATTTCACAGTTCAGGCGGAGACGTCAAAAGTACATGGTTGAAGGAACCGGAAACACGATCCTAAATAGAAAACAATGGATAAATCTTCACCCCTGTTCAATTTTGGAAGAGTTGAACTGAATGATACGCGAACCTATCTGCTATTTTTCCTCTCCCAATAGGAGTAAATAGATTTGCCTATTATTTGGTTCAAAATCCTTCGGTCTTTTAAACAGAATCAGAGGTCTTGTTCCCTGTTTAGGATTGGGTTTCCGGTCCCTTCTAAAGTCTACTTCAACTCTATACTTCTAACGTCCCTACCTGAACTCTTAAGTTGAATTCACTAATTAAATCTTGATCTCTTCACGTCTAAAATTGGCTATCTTTTTTGTTACCTTGCCCTTTCTTACGCTAATTTTTTTTTTTTAATCATTTCACCCCGAGCAAGGCAGAAATGCCACTGATGTGCAGGGGGCTACATAACTGTAAAAAGATTAATTAGAAAAGAGTGAGGAGTACAAACTAGTTAGAAAGGAGCAATAGAAAGCTGAGAAAGCAGGTGCGATGACAGATACATAGGTGGAGAGAAAGGGAAGGTTATACGGGGGTGGGGAGAGAGCTAGAGTCCAGTGGTTAGTAGATCAGTATTGACTTTGCATTTAAATTTCTGGAGGTTGTAGCCGTCAGGAAAGCAAGAATATGGGAGCAAGTTCCACAGGCGGGAAGTGCGAGAAAAGAAGCTGCAGGAGTAGAATTGTCGTCTGCATTTGGCTAACCTGACTGTGAATGGGTGGGACCTAGTTGCCAGTCGGGTTGCACGAGTAAACACCTGTTGAGGAGGCACCAGTGACTTAAGTTCGTTGGAGCAGAAGCCATGAAAGTATTTATAGAACAGACAAAGGGAGGCCACATTTCGACGGTGGGGAAGTGGCTGCAGTCGAGCCGCCAGATCAGTACCTATCATATTACAGACTCTCCTTTGGAGCCTGTCAAGAACACTGAGGAGAATGGCAGGGGCACCTGACCATAAATGGCAGCAGTACTCCATGCACGGACGGATGGTTGACTTGTATATATGCAGGATGGATTCAGGCGGAAAAAACATCCTGAATCGACATAGTGACCCAATCTTCTTAGCAGTAGATTTTGCTATGGATTCAATATAGTGGTTCCATTTGAGGTCTGAGGACAGGGTAAGTCCGAGGAGGCGTAGTGTATTGCTCTCCGGGAGAATCGCTTGGTCCATGCTTATGGGAGGCAGGAGAGGTTGTCTGTAA
The DNA here is from genome assembly GCA_037127315.1 of Ascarosepion bandense. NCBI lineage: Eukaryota > Metazoa > Mollusca > Cephalopoda > Sepiida > Sepiidae > Ascarosepion > Ascarosepion bandense. Next base: position 1,525,167 of record JBBBDQ010000897.1, on the reverse strand, counting down.
TGGTTGACAGACAACAGCTTGGTCTTAGATGAATTGAAGTTGACAAGCCACTTCTTGCCCCAGTTCACCACAGAGTGTACAAAACGACACAATAATCTTCTACTTTGAGTGCACCTTGGGCCTTGTATTAGGTGAATATTTTTTAAAAATTGCAGACGTTTGCTTGGTATTTCCTACACCAACCATGTCACGAATGAAAAGGTGCCTAGATGATTCATCAGATAAATAGCCATAAAGACGTTTTGATCACCATAAGGAAGAGGAAGCTGAAGCGGTTTGGCCACGCAACCATCTCATGAGGCCTATCCAAGACTACAAGGAACCGTATAAGAATAAAGGAGAAAGTGACACTAAAGAACAAAATGGTCAGATAACGTCGTCGAATGGACAAGCGAAACTTTTGTTTAAAATCATGCACTATGCAACGACTGGATCAAATGAAGGTTTCATGCTTGAGTAAACACCGCAGAGCGCCCTTACGACACTAGCGGATTATGAGACATGTGAAGTGAAGTGAAGGTGGATGTGCGTTGTGGTGCAGTGGATATCGGCTCGGAACGAGAAATCGGGGAGCCGAGTTCGAATTCCAGTTGAATTCATTGCATTCACTTACGCGCAAATACCCTTGGGAAAGGTATTAATCCGTCTCTTCCCTCTATGGGTTAAATAATAGGACAGATTGGGTTCTATAGCCTTGGTCGGCAACCAGTCTACCGCAGAAAGCAATGGCAACCTACTGCGGGATAATCTTCTGCCCAGTCAGTCATGTCTCTTTCGAGACATGATCGCCCAAGCGTGTATCGCATATGGCACTTAACTGACTGACTGAAGTGAAGGTGAAACTAAAAATTCAATCATCTCCTACCTTGTCTCCTTGCTTCAAATGTTGACTCTTATAATAAATGAATATAATGTTTAATTTATCTTCCTGACCCAGTCTGTTTGTATATATCTGTCCCAGTCTGTTCGTAGCTATCTATCTAAAATCACACTCTGATACAAAGTTCCGTTTAAAGTGCCCCACAATCTTTACCCCATCTCTTTCCATTCAATGTTGGATGCTGAGTGGAGGCATAACCCCTTTGAAATTAGCGATTATATATTTTATTAATCCTACCATCTTGAATTTTGATCAATTTATTCATAACTTTAATCTCGATGTACAATACCTCATTCGGAAATTCGAAAGCTGTAATAAAAGATTGATCAGACAGACCTTATCGATGGAATTTAATAAAACTAGCTCCAGTTAATTCTTGCTGCCTAAATACACCTTATGCTCGCGCGCGCACGCACGCACACACACACACACACACACACACACATGTATATGCATGCATATATATATTTGTTTTCGTGTCTGCATTTTGAGATGAATAATGATCGTTTATTTAGTAGTTTGTTTTGGTCTGGAAAGGTAATTATAGCTATTTTTTCCTCTAAGCATAATTTCAGGATTTTAGATTGATTGTTGTAGTTTGATGTTCTTTTTCTTTTTTCTTATTTTCCATGATGTTTTTGGTGTGATTTGTTTTTTGTTTTTTTTTTTGTTTTTTGTTTTTGTTTTTGCTTTAATCACCCAGATATGTTTAGAAAGCATTGTGCTGTTTATGTATTTACTATTTGTAAAGGGCGTTTTATGTGCGTAGTTTTTGTTTGTTTCCAGAGTCTTTCAATTACTCCTAAAGATATTTTTTCTTCGTTATCTCCTGATTTTATAGTGGCATGTTATATTACATTGTTCAGTAAGCAATTACAGTTAAGAGACATTCGTTCTTTATTCTGCTGTTACACGTGGGTTTAATTTGTTCAGGTGATTTGTTGATAATTTTACTGTTGTGCGTTTTTATTGTTTGTGTCATGTTCTCCATGCAACTGCAAATGAGTTTTACTGAGTTTTTGTTGAATATCTTGTAGAGGTTTGTGCATGAGTTTAATGAATATTTTTGCTACGTTTGTTTCTACGTTTTTGTTGTACGGTGAATTGAACCATATAATGGGGCTCTTCCTTTTCTTTTTATGGTGTGTATGTGAATGTTGCCTGGAATCCATTATCTTTTAAGGCTGTTTCCTTGTCCTTCTTTGCTTCATTGAATATGGTTTCTTTAAAAGAATTCTGAAAAAGTCTGCGATTAATTCATTGTGCTATCTGTTTGATTGCGTTGTGGTCCAAAGAATGTTCGTTGTGGTCCAGTGGATATCGGCTCGGAACGAGAAATCGGGGAGCCGAGTTCGAATTCCAGTTGAATTCATTGCATTCACTTACGCGCAAATACCCTTGGGGAAGGTATTAATCCGTTTCTTCCTTCCAGTTATGGGTTAAATAACAGGACAGATTGGGTTCTATAACCTTGGCTGGCAACCAGTCTACCGCAGAAAGCAATGGCAACCTACTGCGGGATAATCTTCTGCCCAGTCAGTCATGTCTCTTTCGAGACATGATCGCTCAAGCGTGTTTCACGTATGGCAGTGTTTCTACTGACTGTTTGATTGTTGATGGCGGGTGGTTGGAAGATGTGTGTATATACGATGGTTTATCATTAGGTTTTCTGTGCCGTTTATATGTACATTTTCTTAGTTTGAAGGTGACATTTAGAAATTATGCTTCGTTTAGTTTAGTTTTTATGTACATATCGAATCCAACATTTTTAAAAATATTTATGATTTTTTTCTATTTTTATCTGTGTTTCGTTTATTATAGCTTCTTAAGATTGAAACCGTCGTATCTGTAGTGCCCTGTATCATTTCTATCGATTATTTTACTTTGTGTAGCAAATGTATGTCTATGAGTTTGCTGGTCAAAAGCTTCCCTTTATAGTGTGAAAGGTCCCTCCTTTCTTCAGCCATGCGTCTTCATTTTCGAATAGTTGTGACTTTTGGGAATGTTTAATAATTTTTATTTCGTTTGTGTTTATTTTTATTTGTTCTTGGGCTAAGGAGATGGTCTTATCTAGTATGGGTTCTGTTATAGAAGGGTAGAATTCTTTTATATCTAGTTGTATAAATTGGTAATTATGTTTGTTTTTTTGTTAAGTAGAGGAACCACTCTAAAGTTGTTGTTTTTTTTTTTTTTATATATTTTTCCACTGATTTACTTCTAACTTCTTCATTAGCTCTAAATTATTTTTAGTATTGTTTTACTTATTTTACCTAATTCACTTTCATTAGGATTTATGAGTCTGCATCTGAGTTTGTTCTGAAATTATCCTTGTGGTTTTTTACTGTGATAAATGATAAACTGTTCCTCAACCTAAAAAAAACAAAACATAATGTCCAATTTATACAACTAGATATATCAGTAAAACCCCAAAAAACTTCTCTTAATAGGTATTTATTAATCACTGTTTGGTTTTCAACACTCAATTGAAGGCCAAGTTCACTACTGTAGTAATGAAACTTAAATATTGCTAATCAGCTGAACGTCAAGAAAAGAACGCAAACAAGAATTTCGCTTCTGTCATTGTTAAGTTTTATAACCGCATTTTTCCTTGGATTTGTATCAAGAAGAGATTGTGGAATGTAAAAAATAATAAGCGGTTTCTATCTTTTTACTTGTTTGCAAAATCTTTGTCAATAAATGTAAAGAACTTCTGTTGAATGCCGCGGTTGTGGATCAGCATTCTTAAAAAATATGACTTTGATAAAAGCCAAGTAGTAATAGTCAGACCAGGTCAGAGCATTAAAAGAGTTCCACAGATTATGGTATGCTCACGTTTTGTTACGCTGAGAAACTATCGACACTGGTCAGAGGAGGGAAAAATTTTCAACAACCGACAGAGTGGTCAACACATTGATGCGAATATAAAGACTCTCTTCGTGCATTATGAATGAAAACACGATACTTGGCATCTCATATGTAACTCCGGCTTAGGTGTGAGGGGGACATTAGTGTATGCACCTCGGGCCCCTCTCCGAACGTGAACCCCAAATTATCCTCTTCTCATCCCAGGTAAGTGTTTCTACATCTAGACCTGTTGTATGTTTTTTCTACGTGTGCACATCCTAGACGCATCTCTGTTAAACATTTCTTTATCTGTCGATGTCAGCCACTGGCACCCTGTGTGGAATTGATCTGCACTAAGTGGCTAGGAGGTCACACTATTGATGTATATAGATTTTCCCGACGTGACACGGGGTGCAACAGGCTATTCCGTCATCATTTAAGGTGAGTCAAGTGTTTCATAAAGAGTTTTTTTTTCTTTTTCAAGCTACTAGTATTACGGAAAAAATAGCAGATATCTGTAATCAATATAAACTAAAATATAGTAATATTGGACGTCAAAATACAGAGCCCGTTGATCTTTTTGTGTGGGACTGCGTAGTCCCATTCCAGTCAGAATAAGCAAACTCCATCACCCAAATTGTTTTCAATTAGCGCACTAAATATTGGAACCAGAACGTATATCAATGAAAGAAACGGTCACCTTGTCTGATGAACCTTGTTTTCTTTTGAATGAAATAGACGCTAAAATGAGTGTGCATCACCAGCCTACAAATCCGATAGTGTCAGGGAGCAGCGTGGGTAAACAACAAATCGATAAAGACAGTGTAACGATTCTACTGAGAAACAGTAAGACATGTCCGGAGATGAAACCATGGAAATTGGCTCCCATGGCAATGCATTAAAATGGCACCCCATTCTAAACATCTGGTACCCATACCAAAGTGCAAAGTAAACCTAATAATTCAAAAATACAATATATAATCTATTTCTTTGAAATTTATTTTAAATAGACTCACATTTGAGTTGATGCTCTGTTTTTATTTATCTATTGAACAGTTTATCTATTTATTTACATCTACCGACCTGGATATTCGTGAAAAGGAGGTACTACGCGACCGAGAGGGCTAGGCACGTCAAATCTAATTACTTTTTACCCTAGAGAACGCAAATTTCAATACTGCTAGAGGGCACATATTTTTGTAAACTTTTTCAAATATTCAGGCCAGTAGATATAAAGATACTGCTTGAAATATATAAACAGAGCATCTACTACGACATGAGTATCCACTAAAAATGACGATCAAACAAATAAATTTTTAAAAAAATATGTCAGATTTATATATATATAGTAGTATTCATGGTAATTTGTAAGATTAATTCCATGGGGGATTGTAATCCGACGAGAACTCAATGTTAGAATTTAACAGAGTATTATAATGAAAATAAATTGGATGCCTTTTTGCGAAAGGAATCGTGGGAGGACAGGGTAAGTTTTATCTGGATAAATCTTAGCCATTCATTTTTGTGAAGAATTTTGGTCTGAGGAGCGGTTTTGTAAAAGTTCCGCGAAATAAACTATTAGCAATGGATTTATAAAGGCATCCAATTTATTTTCATTATATATATATATATATATATATATACAATGAAAATAATTACATCCCCATCTACGTTGATAAACAATCTAACCATCCCAAACACATTTTAAGCAGCATCCCCAAAGGTATAGCCTACCGATTATCTACTAATTCGTCGAATCAGGAGATATTCAACAAACATAAAAAAAACTTGCCAAGAAGCACTTCTTAAAAGTGGGTACAAAAATAGCCTTGAGTTTATTAATACTAAATTTACTAACAATAAAAACAGACATAGGACTATTACCTGGTTTAACCCTCCTTTTAACAAGGAGGTGAAAACTAAAATAGGCAAAATTTTCTTTTCGTTGATAGATAGAAATTTTGGTAAAGAAAGCCCTTTAAATAAGATATTTAATAGAAATACTATACAATTAAGCTACTCCTGTCTGCCAAATATAGGTAATATTATAAGTGGCATTAATAAAAGGAAAATGGGAAAGTTGAAAACTAGCAATAAAAACCAGTGCAACTGTAGAACAAAATCAAATTGCCCCCTTAAAGGTAATTGTTAGCAGTCCTTCGTTGTTTATAGTGTTACGGTGTACGTTAATGAATATAACTCCCAGCCCAAAACGTATATAGGAGCAACGCAGGATTCCTTCAAACTCAGGTTTTATAACCATACAAGCACATTTAAGCACGAAAAATACAGCCATAACACTGCGCTAGCGGCGTACTCGTGGAAGATTTTTTTAATCTTCCACGCGTACGCCGCTAATAAAGATCCTATCCTGACATGGGAAATACTAAAAAAATGTCCCAAATATAAATTTGGCAGTAGATTCTGTAACTTATGTGGGGAGGAAAAGTTATCTATCGCGCTGTTCAAACCCGCGCAGAACTTACTTAATTCAAAAACGGAAATATTAAATAAATGTAAACACATGAAAAATAGTCTCTTAAATTAGCATTTCTGTATTACTGGATTTGCTGATTTGGGTTTTTTTTTATGTATAATAAAGTTTGTTTTGCCTCCTTGTTTGGATTGGTTTGTTACGTGTCTGAGTGACTATATATTTGCCTTTTTAATCTAGGTTGTTAGCCATATGCCCTGAAGAACCTGAAGGATTGGTTGGTTACTTTATTTTACCTGACTGAGAGTGGTGTAAGTTGGTCGTTTGTTAGTATTCGTGTCCAGTTTCGTGTTTTCAAACCAAGTCTTGTCAGTAAAAGGATTCCTGCAATACAAAAAGTATTCCTAAGCGAGGGAATACTAGACAAAACCCTTCGACGAGGTCATGGTCTCCGAAACATCGCCCATTCCCTCCACATTGGTGTGGACTGGGAAAGAAAATGAGTGGCAGGTTCTTCAGCCAGAAAAACCACTATTACCCATTCCCTCAACGTCGGCTTGGAATGGAGGTAAAGCAGTCGTTAAAGACGAATAGTACTATGAATCAGCAAAGGAGAGATTTGCTGAATATATCTCTAAAAATGAGTTGTTAACTGTGCCAGAGGAACTCAAAGCAGTGGAGCCACGAATCATCTCCCTGCTGAAAACGATTTAAAGACACAAAAGTTCATCGGCGTTAGCAGAGAACGTGTTGAAGAAGCCATAAAAAGTCTTAGCATCAAGGTCAAGATGGTGGCACGCAGGAGCCATGCTATGTGGGACATCCTGCTTGGAACTCAAGAGGAAGCAAAGCAGCTTGCCGGAGCTACGTTAACAACAAAAACTCTTCGCGTCCAAACTGAGTACATGGGCACTCGCAAAACTCGGGTGACGCTCCACAGAGTACCCATGGATATCACGGAGGACCATAATGGTGCCTTTTTTGCACAATATGGGAAGGTTGCGGAGGTGACATCAGTGAAGTCGAAAGGCGGTTTTGGCACTGGGGACATTACCCTGCAGGTGACGGTTTCTCGGAAAGCGTTTGGAGAAATTCCAAACATTCTCACCTGCAGGGGAAGGTCAATTTATGTGGTGGTGGAAGGCAGGAGGCCTTTCTACTGGGTGTGCGGGACATCCGACCATCTAGCCAAGGGATGCCCACAGAAAAAAAACACCACCCAAACCCCAGTAACCTAAAACGTCGCAGCAAGAACCCGCTACCAAGGAGGTGGAGAAACCAGCAGAGGGTGAGTGGCAAGTGGCAGGCCGGAAATCTACCAAAGCAAAGTCACCTCCGCCACAGGCACAATCTCCTCCGCCCAAGTAGGATGTCCCCAAAGGGAAGAAATCTCCTAAAAAAACAGCAGAAGAAGGATGTGGAGCAGCAGCAAACAAAGGAGCAGCAGACTCAAGAGAAGATGGAGGTGGACATGCCGGCGCCCCGCTCCTCCTCAATGAAGAGAGGTAGAGAAGCGGAAGAAGAGGAAAAAAACGAAAACAGCAAGGTCCTAAGAAAAAGCAGAGCGGACGAAGAGAAGGCAAAAATAAGAGCAGCCTCCCCTCTTCTCCACAAAAGGCCTCTTCGAGACCTGTTTTTGAGCTTATCCCCTTACCCCACCTACTCTTCCTAAGTCTACACCTGCACCTTACACCTACTCCTACACCTACCCCTTCTCCCTCTGCAGCTCCTACTCCCTCGCAGCACAAGCAAAAAGAAGCCTCTCCCCCAGGGAGATGCACTTTGTCGTATTGACAAAAAAGAAATTACTAAAGATTGGACGGCCCAAAGGAGGAGCCTCCTTAAGCCCTTATTGAAACTAAGTTCCGTCGATGAGAAATCCACGGAGGACCCAAATAATTTTCCTCAGGCCCCCGGGTTGATTACCCTAATAAGGATTTCGGGCGGAAATCTCCGGGTCTGGGACCATTTGGCGGAACTTTAAAAAAATTGTCATTTCGCGGATTAGTACTCCAGAGTTAAGAAAAATGTCTAAATTATGTGCAGGGAGGGTCCCCGTGTTGCTCCATCCCTGTGTTTATAGGATATTAAAACTAACTTACCCCACGGACGTTGGCGGTATTGTTTTAGACGGACGGATTACGTCCGATGTAGGAACTGGTTCCCTAGAACAGTCCGTCGGGGTCCATGCCCTCAAAGATTTTTATCCCGTATGCAACTAGGTGTAATTGTCTTCTTTCTCGTTTCAGATCTAATGGATGGAAATTAACTTAACCAGCTTGAATGCGAGGGGCCTGAGGGATCGGAGTAAGGCTGTGCGTATGCTTCGGGACCTCTTGTCCTTCGGCGTGGATGTGTCCGCGATCCAAGAGACTCACTTTGCGACGTCGATTCTTGTGTGCTGTCTAACGACTTTGTCGTCTATTCAGCATATGGGAACCGGCTAGCCAGAGGTGTTTCTTTGCTGGTCAAGTGTACCCTGAACACGAGGGTAGACCCTGTCTATGTCGGTGCCGAGGGCCGGTTGATCGTGGCCGATATTGCAGTGAAAAGCAACTCGTTCCGGTTGATTGCGGTTTATGTGTCCAACGAGCAAGGTGAGCGTGTCTCTTTTTTCCGGCTGTTGGAGCCCTTCCTGGTCGATTCCAAGCGACTAATCCTAATGGGGGACTGGAATGCTATCCTGGACCCCAAGTGGGATAAAGAGAGGGGCACTAGCGGGAGGAGTGGTGATCGTAGCCTGGTTGATCTTATTGACGAATTCGGTCTCGTCGGTAGATACGGGGTCGATCATCCGAGTGGGAGAATGTGGACGGGGATGCATAGTTGGCCCTCTACCACGGTATCTAGTTACCTGGATAGAGTGTTAGTCAGAGAAGCCGATATAGGCTTTTTAGAATGTCCAACGTTCCACTGGTTAGGCTACACGGACCACAAACTTGTTTGTGCCCGTGTAGCGTTAGAATTTAGGCCTAGAATGGCTGGTTATTGGAAGTTCAATCTGTCCTTACAGGACAGGCGGGACTTTCGGTGCCAGCTAATTAACTTAGTGCAGCGGGCGTTAACTGGGGTAGTCATTGGGAGTAAGTGGTGGGAGAATCTTAAGGATAGCATTAGGTCTTTCGCTACTCAGTACAGCCAACGGCTCAAACTAGATAAGGCTGCCAAGGCGAAGAAACTTTGATCTAATTACTCTCGTGCGGATGCTGGTGGGGATCCCCTAGAGATAGCCTTAGCTAAGGAGGCCCTTGAGTGGTCGACTAGCGACCGTTACATGGGTCAGGTAATTAGACATAGGTTGAGCAAGATGTCTTGCGAAGCTGTGAAAATGGGCGCGGAGCTGCCCAGGAAAGAAATTCGCCGCGGAGGCGATCGCTACATTCGAGAGGTACGAGACCCGGAGGGGCATCTCCTGCGATCGACTGACGATATGTCCGAGGCGTTTCGGCGGCATTTCTAACGCCGGTTTACCAAGGAGCCTGGTCTCCGCGAAGAGGAGTTTCGTAACTATTTGGCTGACTTCCTCCGGCTTTTGCAGTCTGATGCGGCTAGTTGCGAGGGAGAGCTTACGGAGGATGAAGTCTACGCGGCTTTGAAGAAGGTCGGCAGTGACAAGTTGCCAGGTTTGGATGGTTTGCCCTATGAATTGTACTTGAAGCTGTCGCACATTTTTGTCCAGATGTTGACTGTCGTGTTCAACAACTGGTTCCGGAAAGAGTCAACCCCCAACCGGTTCACCAGAGGTGTGGTCATGCTTTTGAGAAAAGGCAAAAATGTTGGGAGGGAATTAGATGGTTACAGGCCCATAACTCTGCTAAACACAGACTTAAAGATTTTAGCCAAGATCCTGACGAATCGCTTGCAGCTAGTTGCCGAGTCTCTGTTGGGACCTGATCAGACTTGCGCTGTGAAGGGCCGAACAAATCAGAGCAACCTGCACTTGATCCGCACGATCCTAGAGGGTGTAAAAGACGATGATGAAGCTGCGCTGATCAATTTAGATCAGTCCAAGGCATTTGATAGGGTTGATCATGGCTACTTGGCTGCTGTCCTGCAGGCCGCTGGATTAGTCTCCTGTATCGTTCCCCCACGGCTGTGGTAAAGGTGAACGGAAAGTTATCGAGCGTTTTTGCGCTGTCTAGGTCGGTTCGACAGAGTTGTCCACTGTCGTCCTTACTTTATGTCTTGGCGTTGGAGCACTTCCTTCGCCGGCTAAGGGACAGGACGTGCAGTCCGGCCCTACGCGGAATCGCTGACCCTGGTGGTGCTCGAGCCAGGGTTTCTGCGTACGCCGATGACGTAACCACTTTTGTGTCCTCCCGGAGTGACATTGAGGTGGTACAGAAGGTGTTTGAACGGTACGAACAGGTGACAGGGGCCAAAATTAACTACGACAAGTCTTCCGGCTTGCGGTGAGGTGCCTGGAAGCGTTCTACCCTCCCGGGGCCCTTCTACTGGACGGACGGTCATGTCTGCATTCTTGGAGTGTGGTTTGGGCCGGACTTACAGTTGGAGAAAAATTGGTCTGAAGTACAGGCAAAGGTCGGCGCGTCGGTCGAGATTTGGTGTCGAAGGAATTTGTCCTTAAAGGGTTTGGCGGAGGTGTGATCTACATATCTCTTTCCCAAAGTCCTTTACCGGCTGTCTGTACTTCACCTTTGTGATGGGCGTGAGAAGGCGATTGAGCGTTTGCTATTCTCCTTTCTTTGGAGAGGATGCAAACATCAGGTCGATAAAGGTGTCTGTTACCAACGTCCGTGTCATGGGGGTCTGGGAATGCCGCACTTGGCGAGCCACAAATTCGCCTTGAGGTTGGCTTTTCACAGGCGTGCGTTATTGGAAGACTCGTTGCTTACGTGGGACGCGTTCCCTAGCCTCACTATCACTCCCCCGATCTCGAGGCGGTGCTGTAAACTTCGAGGGTAAACGAGATTCCTCCTCGAATGTAGAACGGCCTTGCGGGCCATTCCACGGTCTAGTGACCTTTCTCGGGCTAGGAGGCACGTCCATCAGAGATTAGTTGTAGGTGTCACTACGGGAGAAGCTCGGCATGTCGGATGGATGAGTATCGCTCTCATTGATCTTGGGCGCCAAGATAGGATTATCTCAGCAACTCTGAGTTTTCTCTGACCTGGAGATTGGCTCATAATGGCTTGTCTCTCAAGGACATGCGTTTCATAATGGGCCTGGCGGATTTGCCAGATTGTGAACGTTGCAACCTTGGTTTAAAGAAGATGTCTTCGCACGCCTTCTACCATTGTTTGCGCGTTCGCCCGTTGTGGGATCGTGTCGGCGAGTTGACTGCTCGTATCGAGCCACGAGAACTCGTGCTCATTAATTGTGCTTACGCCTGCGACAATGTGTCGCCCCCGTTTTCTGGAGTGAAGCAAATGGTATTTCTATCGCTACTAGCTACGGCTCGAATGGTATTATGGACGACGCGACTAGAGGAAGTCTTGCGGGGTGGCCGTCTTTCACATCAGGATCTGATCCGGTATTTTGAGCATCAGCTCAGAATGAAGATTAGAACTGATTGGAAACGGTTGGCGCCGACAGATTTCAGCAAAAGGTGGATAAATGTGGCAAGCCTGGTTCGCGTGACTGAGGCTAGCCTTGATTTTCTCTTTTAGGCCACCTAGTCACATCGGGGTGGATTCCTTTGGAACCCTCCCCTTGGTTAAGTTAAGTTCCTTTTTGTGTACCTAGTTAATGTGAGTGAGTGTGTTTCCCGGCCTGTTCCCGGCACTGTCTCTTTTGTTATGATCCAGCTCGAGATTCCCACTACCGTTTAATTTTTTGTCCCGTTTGATCTCGTCTGGGTCAGTATTATATTTTCCCCAGTCCAATTTATTTTCTCTCCTCTCCACTCCCTATAGAAAGAGAGCCTCTTGATTTTTGTCCTTTGGGCAGAATACAGCGGCCTCTTTGTTTTGAAGGTGGGTTTGGTCCAGCTAACATCATGTCTTTTGTTGATATTTTCAGTTGAAAAATCTTTATTTTGGGGAAATTGTTTTCATGCCCCTCCCCATCATGTCACTTCATGTATAAAGTTTTATATATTTTTGTATCATATGAAATTGTAATTTTTATGTACATTTGGGGTATTTTTAGGTCCCAGGACGCTTTGTGTATTTTGGTGCATAGTGGATTGAGTGTTAATGGATACGTTTTTATGGTGATTGGAAAAATTGTAACGTATGTCTGGGTCACGAGTCAGATTAGCTAGGTATAAGGTAGATAATGAAGGACCAACCCAAGTTTTGTTCCCCCTCCCGTTTCGGCCTTGTGCCTCAAACATTGTGAAAAACGTTAAATAAACAGCCACATGCCCAGAAGAACCATAGTGTGAAACCGCGGTAGGATTCGGCTCGCGTTTGGATTTTTTACATTTGTAGCTCTCCGTTCGTACTTTCGTACTATGTATCGAGCACTTTATTGTTAAGGTTTCGTGGGTTTTTTTTCTTTCTAACGGGTACTCGTCGTTCTGTGCGTGTATGCCGTTGATTTCTTTTTTGCCCCACCCCGCCCTTGGAAGAGGTTTTCTTCTGTGTCTGGGTGTTCAGTACAATTAAATTACAGTTGAGTTAACGCCAGTTCTAGCGGTTTGGTTTCACTGTGATTAGTAATATTATATATATATATATTACACACTTTAGGGTGGGTCCCTCACACCAAAACAAGAACAAAAATCCATATAAACATATGTCCGCAAATCCTTCGTTTTTTAGTTATTAAGTTTAAAGATTAAGGTAGACGCTGTTAAATGTACATTCGATCTTCCTTAATCCATAATTTGTGGTGCCACGAGTCTTGTCTCAACAATGCGACAATAAAACAGTAGAAAATGTTAGATAAATCGCCTGCCTTTGGTCTAGAAACGCAGTTTGATACAACCGTGCAGCCTTACGTCCATCACCATTGGCGCGGGCGTATGTGAAAATCATATCCGCTTTCTCACTATAGGTACATCGTACCATTTTGACAAAACATTTCTCGGTTAATCCACTACTACACACGTTAAGCGTTGAAGAAAATTTACCCATAAATGTACACGAATGACAAATGTAAGCTAGTCTCCATGGCAACAGAGCGCCATCTACCAAGTGTTTGATTAAACTCAGGATTTACGGACATATGATTATATGTCCTTGTTTCGATGTGTGGAACCCGACCCTATGGTTTGTAAAAGTATTTTTGATACACCCTGTATAAGTTGATTTCATTGGCTGGTTAATGAAATTCGAGATCTTAAAACAATGAAAATGATAATAATGTTGTTAAGACTAATAATATTTATATTAATAGGCCTTTTGACTAAATGGAAACATGTTGAGAGGAATTTTTGAAGTCGGAATTTTCGGTCCTTTATCAACGAGACAAAAAATAAATAATAAAATGGGACTCTCTTTTTGGGAAATTTAGTAGTGTTGTGGTTTTTATTTTATTATTATTATTTTTTTTTTTAAAATCTGAATCAGCATTTTATGGTCAAAAGTTTCTCTTATATATATATATATATATATATATATATATATATATATTATAGTACTTCAACAAAAAGTCTGTCTTTTATTTATATTTTGTTTGAAGAAAATCTCAATTTTGATAATATAATGGTACCACGTGACGATATTCTTGAAATAAGAAATCATGACACAGCAATTATTACCAAAACAATATCTTTTAAACGACTAGACGTCAGACACGATTTTAATGGTGTTTTACAGTGTTGCTGTTTTTTAATTTAGAAAAAATAAAAAAAATACTTTAATACAATGTTACCACAAGAATACAATCTTTTAACACATTATGGCTCTACACAACCATCTTTTAGCATTTCAATGACAATAAAATGCCCCCTAACAAGACAAACTTTTAAAATATTAATTGTGTTGCTAATGATTTTATTACAGGAATACGCCAAAAATCAAGAAGGGACTGTCGGTGGTCAGGAATTAATGCAAGCATTATATGTTTATTAAAAATTGCATTGTTAATGATTTATTACAACAATGCTGCCATTATGTGCATGATATTGACTGCATTTTGAGTAACTTTCCTACAGAAATGTACCGAAAATTACGAAGAAAATGATTGTCAGTGGTCAGGAATTAATGCAAGCATTACTGAGAGAATAGGGTTATTAAATGTATATTTAAAATACATTGCTAATGATTTTACTATAAAGTTTCATTGAAAAGACAGAGATTGTCGATGGTAAGGAATTAATGCAAGAATTAATGATAATGAAAATACACTGATAATGCCTTTTACTATAGATATGCGTTGAAAATCGGAAAGAAAGGAGGCGAATTCAAACATTAGTTATATACAACGGCTATTATATTTATAATGCATTACTATCGATATTTCTATAAAAATACCATGCAAATAATTTTATTATAAGAACACCTAGGAAATGGTTATATTATAGAAATATTTTATAAATGATTTTACGACTGAAATGTAGTGTAAACCATTTTATTCTAGAAATGCAGTGATAATCAAGAAAAAAAAGCATTAGTGTAATCATTACTGGCGGTATATAGGTACTATAATAACTTTTTTTGTTTTTTGTTTTTCTACAAGTTTTGATTAATAATGGTTTCATATTGCAAAGATATTCAGGGATGGCAGCGAAAAACCGTTAAATACTTTCTTTAAGTAAAAATGTGAAAAAGAAATATAAACAAAAAAGAAAAAGAAAAGCAGAAAAGTAGATACATTACTACGTAATAATCTAAAGTGCTCAATACCCTATAGCAAATAGACTAAGACAGAGCAGTAACCATAACGACGCTGCACAAAGAGACCAGATCCAAGCTTCTCAGTTTTTCAAATGCGATCGTCAGATGCGTTCTTGTCATCTGACGAATCTCGTTGCAGGAGACTTTTAGTAGCGATTCATTGATTGTTTATTGTACTGTACCATCGGTTTAATGAATTGGATCACCCTAGCTATTGGGCGTGTTTATACGCGCTAAAAAGCCTGACTTTTTCTGCCGGACGCTCGTGGCCAAGGGGTAGAATCGCCGACTGACGCCGTTTTAATCATGGCTTAAGAAGCGAACGGAGTTTAGGCCGTACTGATGAGCTGTAATACAGAAAAAACAGATCTGTCTGCGGATGACCATAGTACATATATATATATATATATATATATATATATGTCTAGTTAGGCAGCAATTTCTTTTTTTTTTTTAGACATATCAGATGAAATAAATTGAAAACATTGTGCCTGCTTATTTTTAATAAAATCCGTTCATACTCATGGATACTCTTTCGCGTTATAATTGAAAGATGTAAGAAATGAGCTGTAACGTTGACAGATTATTTTATTATTCATTTTTCGATGTTTCCAAGTACTTTCAATTCCCATTCCGGGATCAACTTCAGAGGTGTGAGTTGCGGTAATAATATATATATATATATATATAATGATGAAGTTATACGAAATTTTACGAAACTGGCATTAGCCAACATATTTGTTTTTTTTATTTGTTTAAACATGACTGTTTTTTAATGAATACTTGAATATTTCAATGAATTAATGTTTAAACAAATAAAAATGCTGATATATTTCGTAAATTTCCCTATAACTTCGTAATATTGTTTTCGGTTGAGTTTGCTTACATTCGACACAATTTGAGCAGATATTAATCGTTGGAGAAATCAGGAAAATATCTATTTAAAGATTAAATTGAATCTCATCTTCCCTGATATCTTTCGTAGTCTAGTGACAAGACACGCCGGATTTAACGGCGGCATCTCCCCGCTGTCGGAATTATGCAGGTTCGATTCCTACCGGAAGATATTTTCCAAATAAGGTTTCCTTAAATGCAATTAAGGACAGTGGAAATTATAATATATATATATATATATATATATATAATTAAACAGTACATTATAATTTCCACTGGCCTTAATCGCATTTGAGAAATCAATATATATATATATATATATATATATATATATATATGCCAGAATAATATATACTCCCCAATAGCAGCCCATTTTAATCAACCAGATCATACTTTAGAAAATTGCAAATGTTTACTAATAGACTCCAATTTTTCTTCTACACACGCACGCAGAAAGAAAGAAAAATACTGGATTTTAAAATTAAATACACACAAGCTGGGGTTAAATAGGGACTTAGGTGTTTGAATCTTTACAAATATTTCAATAGCTAAAACATTTTTTCAGATATTCCAAAAAATTTTTTATCTAAAACAAATTCATAAGTATTATTAAAGACAAATTTACGTGTACTAATATATATTTTTTTAATAAAATCTGTCGCTTTCAGCTTAACTTGGTGAAAAAAACAAACTCTCTCCAGACGTGACACGTGGTGTAAACAAACGTATCAGGTGGTGTAAACAAAAAATTCACAGACGCTCTCGTCTCATGAAATACGTTTCTAATTCAAATTTAAAAATCACTTGTTTCTGAGGAAGGACCGAGGGCGGTCTGAAATATAAAATACAAAAATAAAAATAAACAAATACTGTCCAAAAATACATTTTTAAATTCAAAACTTTTTAATATTCTTTCAAGACAGGATACGTGGGTCATCATCACTATATATATATATATATATATATATATATATATATATATATATATATGACTATGCACTGAAATACGAGTATTGATTTAAAAAATAATAGTGTTGAAACAAATAAAAATTCACACAGACACGTATGTACACACACACACATACACACACACATATATATATATATTATTATTATTATTATTATTATTATTATTATTATTATTATTACTATTATTATTAACAAAAAAAATTATTAACTTAAACATCATCACAAAATACAAATCTTATAACCGAATTGGAAAAAGATTAAGTTATGCCTTTTAGAAAAAATATTATCTAAAAATATTTAATAACGCTAATTTATTAAACAAAAAAGTGACAACATGCAAATATAGAAATTAATATCTCTCTTAAATAGGTTAATCCGGATTAACATAGATTCTCCTTTGTAGACTCTTTACATTATTTTTATTGTTATTATTAATATCATTGTTTTCCCTCAGATAATATCAAGTAATCCCCCTTGACCCAAGGGCACAAAATGTATAACTTCTAACCTTAAAGTATTCCACCTATTAATTTAAATTTTCTTCATTAAGGTTTTACTTTCCAGTTTCATGTTTAATTTTTAGCACAGATCAAATTGGATTATACAATTAAAGAATAAAAAATACCACCCCGGCATTGTAATATACGAGTTGACTCGTGCCATCAAAAATAACGGCAAAACATTTAAATCGATGCCGTCTATATTTTTTTTTTTTTAATCATTTCAGCCCAAGTTAGGCATTTCACTGCCACTGTTGCGCAGGGGGTTACATAGGAGAAAGTGATGAGAAACAGTGGTTAGGGGGTTACATAGGAGAAAGTGATGAGAAAGAGTGGTTAGATATAGGAAATGTCAGAGGGAGAGTGATAGACGGGTAAGGATACCGAGGATGAGGGTTGGATAGATGGGAAGAGTGTTTGAAAGAATGAGTGCGAGTTAGTGTGTTAGGAGGTGTCTATTGACCTTACATTTAAACTCCAGGAGATTGTAGCTGTCAGGGAAGCAAGTATACGGAAGGGAATTCCACAGGCGGAAAGTGCGAGAAAAGAATCTGTTGGAGTAGAAATTGCGGTTACATCTTATCTGTTTCACTGTAAAAAGGTTGGACCTAGTTGCTAATCTAGTATATCGTGCAAATTCATACCTAGGGGGCACCAGTGATCTAAGTTCATCGGAGCAGAAGCCGTGAAAATATTTATAGTAGAGGCACAAGTAAGCTACGTCACGTCGGTATGCTAAGTTGGTATCGATCACATTACAGATTCTCCGTTGTATTTTGTCAAGAACCCCGAGGAGAATAGCAGGGGCACCTGACCAGATGTGGCAGCAGTATTCAATACACGGGCGGATGGTAGATTTATAAACGTGCAGGATATATTCAGACGAGAAAAACTTCCGGGCCCTGCACAGAGAGCCGACTTTCATAGCAGCGGATTTAGCAATGGATTCCATATAGTCATTCCACTTGAGGTCCACTGAGAGTGTGAGACCAAGGAGGCGTAGTGTTTTTCTCTCTGGGAGGCAAGCCTGTTCCATGCTAATGGGAAGTAGCTATGATGGTTAAAATTGATACCTAGGGGGCACCAGTGATCTAAGTTCATCGGAGCAGAAGCCGTGAACATATTTATAGTAGAGGCACAGGAAAGCTACGTCACGCGGGTATGCTAAGTTGGTATCGATCACATTACAGATTCTCCGTTGTATTTTGTCAAGAACCCCGAGGAGAATAGCAGGGGCACCTGACCAGATGTGGCAGCAGTATTCAATACACGGGCGGATGGTAGATTTATAAACGTGCAGGATATATTCAGACGGGAAAAACTTCCGGGCCCTGCACAGAGAGCCGACTTTCATAGCAGGGGATTTAGCAATGGATTCCATATAGTCATTCCACTTGAGGTCCACTGAGAGTGTAAGACCAAGGAGGCGTAGTGTTTTACTCTCTGGGAGGCAAGCCTGTTCCATGCTAATGGGAAGTAGCTATGATGGTTAAAATTTATACCTAGGGGGCACCAGTGATCTAAGTTCATCGGAGCAGAAGCTGTGAAAATATTTATAGTAGAGGCACAGGAAAGCTACGTCACGCCGCTATGCTAAGTCGGTATCGATCACATTACATAGCAGCTTCGTTTTGGAAGCATTAAAATTTACGAGCCATTTCCTACCCCAGATCACTACGGATTGGAGATCCTTCTGAAGCTCAGCAGCGAGGTTCGCTTTGTCGCCCACACCAGATTTTTGATTGAGGTGAGAGTAAACTGTGGTGTCATCGGCGTACTTGGGATCTTATGGCATCGGGGAGATCATTAATGTAGATCAGAAAGAGCGTAGGACGTAAGATAGAGCCTTGAGGGACACCCGCGTTCGTAAGGTAATTTTGGGAGGCATGTCCGTTTAATACCACCTTCAATGTGCGGTTAGAGAGGAATGACTGGATTAGGTCAAACAAATGTCCAGTTATACCATAGCTCCGCAGTTTGCGTAGGAGGCCAGCATGCCAGACTCTGTCGAACGCTTTGGAGATATCCAAGGCAACGGTTCGACCTTCGCCATTCTTGTTGAGAGCTTGGTATATATACTCGGTGACGGTCGTTAGCATATCAGCAGTAGACCTGGTGAAGCGGAAACCATACTGTTTGTCCGAGAGGAGCTTGTGGGCTGTGAGATGCTGAACCGCCTCGGCGTTGATAATGGCTTCGAACACTTTGCCAAAGATCGGAAGAAGGCTGATAGGGCGGTAATTTGCGGAGTCCGAGGGTTCTCCAATATTCTTAAATATAGGAACTATAGAGGAAGACTTCCAACAGGCAAGAAGGCGGGAAGCAGATAGGCAGAAGTTGTAGAGCTTAGAGAGGACAGAGGAGAGTTCAGGAGCACATTTCTTCAAGACTATGATTGAGATTCCGTCCCCTCCGCTCGCTTTGTGAGGGTCACGTTTTGAGATTATGTTAGAGATCAGCGAGGGTGTAATGTGGACGTCACCCTCAGTTCTAGGTGGGAAGTCGGGTGTAGATACTCCAGACGAATTCAGTCTCGAGTTGGTGGAGAATCTGCGAGCAAAGCATTCAGCCTTGTCCGCTGAGGAGGTGAGGACCTCAAATTCATTGATTAGGTGGGTACTGAGGTATACCGTTTAGCATGTATGTTGACATAACTACTATTGACTCTGCCTCACTATTGTCTCTCTTTCCATGAGGGTGACGGGATATATATATATATATATATTTAACGTCATATAAACCACTGTGCGTTATTTAATGACAAAAAAGATGGGGTTTTAAGCTATAATGTTTGGTTATAGTGAGAAGGTTAATTTCGTCAGATTTTGATGAAAATGTTTTTCATTTTATATATATATATATATATATATATTTGAATATTTAATGTAGGAAGAATGTTTGATTACAAAGATAGTGGGACTGTAAATATAAACACAATGGTCATAGAAAGCGGTACAGCATGGTGATTTGCATTTCTACTGTTTAAGCGATCATCAGATCATCTAATGAATAAATTAAAATACATTTTACATTTCTATTGTGTAAATGAAATCAGGCTTTTTAATTGCTTAACCTAAAGCCTTTTTTTATTTTTTTAAATGCATTCCAACGTGAAGAATATGTTTAAAAATGATAATTCTTCCACTGACAGACGAAAGGCGGACGTTGCAATAGCCAGCTGTGCAACCATAGCTGACGAAACGTGTACATAGCAATATATATATATATATATATATATATATATATATATATACATATATATATATATATATATATATTATAGTACTTCAACAAAAAGTCTGTCTTTTATTTATATTTTGTTTGAAGAAAATCTCAATTTTGATAATATAATGGTACCACGTGACGATATTCTTGAAATAAGAAATCATGACACAGCAATTATTACCAAAACAATATCTTTTAAACTACTAGACGTCAGATACGATTTTAATGTTGTTTTACAGTGTTGCTGTTTTTTAATTTAGAAAAATAGAAAAAATAGTTTAATACAATGTTACCACAAGAATATGATCTTTTAACACATTATGGCTCTACACAACCATCTTTTAGCATTTCAATGACAATAAAATGCCCCCTAACAAGACAAACTTTTAAAATATTAATTGTGTTGCTAATGATTTTATTACAGGAATACGCCAAAAATCAAGAAGGGACTGTCGGTGGTCAGGAATTAATGCAAGCATTATATGTTTATTAAAAATTGCATTGTTAATGATTTATTACAACAATGCTGCCATTATGTGCATGATATTGACTGCATTTTGAGTAACTTTCCTACAGAAATGTACCGAAAATTACGAAGAAAATGATTGTCAGTGGTCAGGAATTAATGCAAGCATTACTGAGAGAATAGGGTTATTAAATGTATATTTAAAATACATTGCTAATGAATTCACTATAAAGTTTCGTTGAAAAGACAGAGATTGTCGATGGTAAGGAATTAATGCAAGAATTAATGATAATGAAAATACACTGATAATGCCTTTTACTATAGATATGCGTTGAAAATCGGAAAGAAAGGAGGCGAATTCAAACATTAGTTACATACAACGGCTATTACATTTATAATGCATTACTATTGAAATTTCTATAAAAATACCATGCAAATAATTTTATTATAAGAACACCTAGGAAA
The DNA here is from genome assembly GCA_037127315.1 of Ascarosepion bandense. Taxonomy (NCBI): domain Eukaryota; kingdom Metazoa; phylum Mollusca; class Cephalopoda; order Sepiida; family Sepiidae; genus Ascarosepion; species Ascarosepion bandense. The sequence goes on along the minus strand of JBBBDQ010000897.1, from coordinate 1,503,743 downwards.
TGGTTATATTATAGAAATATTTTATAAATGATTTTACGACCGAAATGTAGTGTAAACCATTTTATTCTAGAAATGCAGTGATAATCAAGAAAAAAAAAGCATTAGTGTAATCATTACTGGCGGTATATAGGTACTATAATAACTTTTTTGTTTTTTGTTTTTCTACAAGTTTTGATTAATAATGGTTTCATATTGCAAAGATATTCAGGGATGGCAGCGAAAAACCGTTAAATACTTTCTTTAATTAAAAATATGAAAAAGAAATATAAACAAAAAAGAAAAGCAGAAAAGTAGATACATAACTACGTAATAATCTAAAGTGCTCAATACCCTATAACGAATAGACTAAGACAGAGCAGTAACCATAACGACGCTGCACAAAGAGACCAGATCCAAGCTTCTCAGTTTTTCAAATGCGATCGTCAGATGCGTTCTTGTCATCTGACGAATCTCGTTGCAGGAGACTTTTAGTAGCGATTCATTGATTGTTTATTGTACTGTACCATCGGTTTAATGAATTGGATCACCCTAGCTATTGGGCGTGTTTATACGCGCTAAAAAGCCTGCCTTTTTCTACCGGACGCTCGTGGCCTAGGGGTAGAATCGCCAACTGACGCCGTTTTAATCCTGGCTTAAGAAGCGAACGGAGTTTAGGCCGTACTGATGAGCTGTAATACAGAAAAAACAGGTCTGTCTGCGGATGACCATAGTATATATATATATATATATATATATATATATATATATATATATATATATATATATGTCTAGTTAGGCAGCAATTTCTTTTTTTTTTTTTAGACATATCAGATGAAATAAATTGAAAACATTGTGCCTGCTTATTTTTAATAAAATCCGTTCATACTCATGGATACTCTTTCGCGTTATAATTGAAAGATGTAAGAAATGAGCTGTAACGTTGACAGATTATTTTATTATGCATTTTTCGATGTTTCCAAGTACTTTCAATCCCCATTCCGGGATCAACTTCAGAGGTGTGAGTTGCGGTAATAATATATATATATATATATATAATGATGAAGTTATACGAAATTTTACGAAACTGGCATTAGCCAACATATTTGTTTTTTTATTTGTTTAAACATGACTGTTTTTTAATGAATACTTGAATACTTCAATGAATTAATGTTTAAACAAATAAAAATGCTGATATATTTCGTAAATTTCCCTATAACTTCGTAATATTGTTTTCGGTTGAGTTTGCTTACATTCGACACAATTTGAGCAGATATTAATCGTTGGAGAAATCAGGAAAATATCTATTTAAAGATTAAATTGAATCTTATCTTCCCTGATACCTTTCGTAGTCTAGTGACAAGACACGCCGGATTTAACGGCGGCATCTCCCCGCTGTCGGAATTATGCAGGTTCGATTCCTACCGGAAGATATTTTCCAAATAAGGTTTCCTTAAATGCAATTAAGGACAGTGGAAATTATAATATATATATATATATATATATATATATATATATATATATATATATATAATTAATTAAACAGTACATTATAATTTCCACTGGCCTTAATCGCATTTGAGAAATCAATATATATATATATATATATATATATATATATATATATATATATATATATATCAGAATAATATATACTCCCCAATAGCAGCCCATTTTAATCAACCAGATCATACTTTAGAAAATTGCAAATGTTTACTAATAGACTCCAATTTTAGTTCTACACACGCACGCAGAAAGAAAGAAAAATACTGGATTTTAAAATTAAATACACACAAGCTACGGTTAAATAGGGACTTAGGTGTTTGAATTTTACAAATATTTCAATAGCTAAAACATTTTTTCAGATATTCCAAAAAATTTTTTATCTAAAACTAATTTATAAGTATTATTAAAGACAAATTTACGTTTTACTAATATATATTTTTTTAATAAAATCTGTCGCTTTCAGCGTAACTTGGTGAAAAAAACAAACTCTCTCCAGACGTGCCACGTGGTGTAAACAAACGTATCAGGTGGTGTAAACAAAAAATTCACAGACGCTCTCGTCTCGTGAAATACGTTTCTAATTCAAATTTAAAAATCACTTGTTTCTGAGGAAGGACCGAGGGCGGTCTGAAATATAAAATACAAAAATAAAAATAAACAAATACTGTCCAAAAATACATTTTTAAATTCAAAACTTTTTAATATTCTTTCCTATACATATTAAGACAGTATATTTGGGTCATCATCACTATATATATATATATATATATATATGACTATGCACTGAAATACGAGTATTGATTTAAAAAATAATAGTGTTGAAACAAATAAAAATTCACACACACACGTATGTACACACACACACACATACACACACACATATATATATTATTATTATTATTATTATTATTATTATTATTATGTCATTTTTCATCATATTTCGATTTCTGCTTTGGTCTCACTACCAACCAAGTCTGCGGGGAGACCTAAGGCAGGTAGTGGCGTGTTGTTATGACTCCATTTCATGTTTTTCTATCTTCCCTAACATCCCCAGCATTACATAGATAACGTTTTCCTTAGTGTGTGGGCTGTACTTAATAAGACAATTTTTTGTATATCTCTTAAGCTGGGGTTTCCAGGGATTCTTTCAATGTGTTGTTTTGTTCCATTTTTTATCATTCCAAGTGCACCTACTATCACTGGTACAACTCTTGTTTTCAATTTCCACATTTTTTCTATTTCAATTTCCAGGTCTTTATATTTTGACAGTTTTTCAAATTCCTTGGTTGCTATGTTACAATCCACTGGACAAGCCATATCAATTAATAGACAAGTTTTCTCCTTCTGGTTTTTAACAATAATGTCTGGCCTGTTTGCTTCAATTTTTCTGTCTGTGTAGATGGTGTAATCCCAGAGAATGGTTACATCTTCTATTTCTGTAACCGGTGCTGGATGATGTTCATACCAGTGTTTGTTTACAGCTTTTCCATAATGTTTGCACATTGCCCAATGTAAATATTGCCCAACTCTATCGTGGCGATTTTTATATTCGTTTGCGGCAAGCACAGAACAGCCTGAGATTAGGTGGTCTATTGTTTCTTTGTGTTTATCACAAAACCTGCATTTTGGATCCATATTATTATGCATAATATTTGCTTGAAAGTTTCTCGTGAAAAGATGTTGGTCTTGTGCTGCAAGTATAAATCCTTCAGTTTCAGACTTTAATCCAGATGCACGTAACCATCGATGAGTATTAACTTTGTCAACATTGGATTTATTGGCACGTACTGGATATTGGCATGCAGAGGTTTGTCTTGCCAGCGCTGTTTCATCTTTTCAAGAGCTTTATCTTTGGCTTTCATTTTCATATTTTTTGCTGCAATAGTTGGTTCTTGGCTACTGTTTTGCTTTTCTACAGAATCTACTAACTGTAATTCTTGTTTGTATTTACTGCCTTCTTTTATTATTGAATATTTTTTCTTTCTTTCTTCATGTTGCCTTACTAATTGTATCATCCAATCCTTTGTTGTTTCTATGTATGTTAGTAAGCCAATAGTTGTTGTCTTGTATGACAATTCCAGCTGAATAAGACCCCTTCCACCTTCTTTACGGGGTATGTATAGACGGTCTACATCAGCCGTTGGGTGATGCATCCTATGCTTAGAAAGAAGCTTTCTTGTTTTAGCATCCATTCGCCTGATGTCGTTTAGAGTCCAGTTTAAGATGTTGAAGCTATATTGGACAACTGGGATTGCAAGGCTATTAATGGCCATAACTCCATTCTGTGAATTTAATTCAGTTTTTAATATCATTCGTAGCCTTCTATAGTACTCTTTACGCACTATTTCTTTCATTTTTTTATGTTATTATTATTATTATTATTATTATTATTATTACTATTATTATTATTAACAAAAAAAATTATTAACTTAGACATCATGACAAAATACAAATCTCATAACCGAATAGGAAAAAGATTAAGTTATGCCTTTTAGAAAAAATATTATCTAAAAATATTTAATAACGCTAATTTATTAAACAAAAAAGTGACAACATGCAAATATAGAAATTAATATCTCTCTTAAATAGGTTAATCCGGATTAACATAGATTCTCCTTTGTAGACTCTTTACATTATTTTTATTGTTATTATTAATATCATTGTTTTCCCTCAGATAATATCAAGTAATCCCCCTTGACCCAAGGGCACAAAACGTATAACCTCTAACCTTAAAGTATTCCACCTATTAATTTAAATTTTCTTCATTAAGGTTTTACTTTCCAGTTTCATGTTTAATTTTTAGCACAGATCAAATTGGATTATACAATTAAAGAATAAAAAATACCACCCCGGCATTGTAATATACGAGTTGACTCGTGCCATCAAAAATAACGGCAAAACATTTAAATCGATGCCGTCTATAATTTTTTTTTTTTAATCATTTCAGCCCAAGTTAGGCATTTCACTGCCACTGTTGCGCAGGGGGTTACATAGGAGAAAGTGATGAGAAAGAGTGGTTAGGGGGTACATAGGAGAAAGTGATGAGAAAGAGTGGTTAGATATAGGAAATGTCAGAGGGAGAGTGATAGACGGGTAAGGATACCGAGGATGAAGGTTGGATAGATGGGAAGAGTGTTTGAAAGAATGAGTGCGAGTTAGTGTGTTAGGAGGTGTCTATTGACCTTACATTTAAACTCCTGGAGATTGTAGCTGTCAGGGAAGCAAGTATACGGAAGGGAATTCCACAGGCGGAAAGTGCGAGAAAAGAATCTGTTGGAGTAGAAATTGCGGTTACATCTTATCTGTTTCACTGTAAAAAGGTTGGACCTAGTTGCTAATCTAGTATATCGTGCAAATTCATACCTAGGGGGCACCAGTGATCTAAGTTCATCGGAGCAGAAGCCGTGAAAATATTTATAGTAGAGGCACAGGAAAGCTACGTCACGCCGGTATGCTAAGTTGGTATCGATCACATTACAGATTCTCCGTTGTATTTTGTCAAGAACCCCGAGGAGAATAGCAGGGGCACCTGACCAGATGTGGCAGCAGTATTCAATACACGGGCGGATGGTAGATTTATAAACGTGCAAGATATATTCAGACGGGAAAAACTTCCGGGCCCTGCACAGAGAGCCGACTTTCATAGCAGCGGATTTAGCAATGGATTCCATATAGTCATTCCACTTGAGGTCCACTGAGAGTGTAAGACCAAGGAGGCGTAGTGTTTTACTCTCTGGGAGGCAAGCCTGTTCCATGCTAATGGGAAGTAGCTATGATGGTTAAAATTTATACCTAGGGGGCACCAGTGATCTAAGTTCATCGGAGCAGAAGCTGTGAAAATATTTATAGTAGAGGCACAGGAAAGCTACGTCACGCCGGTATGCTAAGTCGGTATCGATCACATTACATAGCAGCTTCGTTTTGGAAGCATTAAAATTTACGAGCCATTTCCTACCCCAGACCACTACGGATTGGAGGTCCTTCTGAAGCTCGGCAGCGAGATTCGCTTTGTCGCCCACACCAGATTTTTGATTGAGGTGAGAGTAAACTGTGGTGTCATCGGCGTACTTGGGATCTTATGGCATCGGGGAGATCATTAATGTAGATCAGAAAGAGCGTAGGATCTAAGATAGAGCCTTGAGGGACACCCGCGTTCGTAAGGTAATTTTGGGAGGCATGTCCGTTTAATACCACCTTCAATGTGCGGTTAGAGAGGAATGACTGGATTAGGTCAAACAAATGTCCAGTTATACCATAGCTCCGCAGTTTGCGTAGGAGGCCAGCATGCCAGACTCTGTCGAACGCTTTGGAGATATCCAAGGCAACGGTTCGACCTTCGCCATTCTTGTTGAGAGCTTGGTATATATACTCGGTGACGGTCGTTAGCATATCAGCAGTAGACCTGGTGAAGCGGAAACCATACTGTTTGTCCGAGAGGAGCTTGTGGGCTGTGAGATGCTGAACCGCCTCGGCGTTGATAATGGCTTCGAACACTTTGCCAAAGATCGGAAGAAGGTTGATAGGGCGGTAATTTGTGGAGTCCGAGGCTTCTCCAGTATTCTTAAATATAGGAACTATAGAGGAAGACTTCCAACAGGCAGGAAGGCGGGAAGCAGATAGGCAGAAGTTGTAGAGCTTAGAGAGGACAGAGGAGAGTTCAGGAGCACATTTCTTCAAGACTATGATTGAGATTCCGTCCCCTCCGCTCGCTTTGTGAGGGTCAAGTTTTGAGATTATGTTAGAGATCAGCGAGGGTGTAATGTGGACGTCACCCTCAGTTCTAGGTGGGAAGTCGGGTGTAGATACTCCAGACGAATCCAGTCTCGAGTTGGTGGAGAATCTGCGAGCAAAGCATTCAGCCTTGTCCGCTGAGGAGGTGAGGACCTGAAATTCATTGATTAGGTGGGTACTGAGGTATACCGTTTAGCATGTATGTTGACATAACTACTATTGACTCTGCCTCACTATTGTCTCTCTTTCCATGAGGGTGACCGGATATATATATATATATATATATATATATATATATATATATGAAGACGGTTTAACGTCATATAAACATCTGTGCGTTATTAATGACAAAAAAGATGGGGTTTTAAGCTATAAATGTTTGGTTATAGTGAGAAGGTTAATTTCGTCAGATTTTGATGAAAATGTTTTTCATTTTATATATATATATATATATATATATATATATATATATATATATATATATTTGAATATTTAATGTAGGAAGAATATTTGATTACAAAGATAGTGGGTCTGTAAATATAAACACAATGGTCATAGAAAGCGGTACAGCATGGTGATTTGCATTTCTACTGTTTAGGCGATCATCAGATCATCTAATGAATAAATTAAAATACATTTTACTCTTCTGTTGTGTAAATGAAATCAGGCTTTTTAATTGCTTAACCTAAAGCCTTTTTTTATTTTTTTAAATGCATTCCAACGTAAAGAATATGTTTAAAAATGATAATTCTTCCATTGACAGACGAAAGGCGGACGTTGCAATAGCCAGCTGAGCAACCATAGCTGACGAAACGTGTACATAGCAATATATATATATATATATATATATATTATCGTACTTCAACAAAAAGTCTGTCTTTTATTTATATTTTGTTTGAAGAAAATCTCAATTTTGATAATATAATGGTACCACGTGACGATATTCTTGAAATAAGAAATCATGACACAGCAATTATTACCAAAACAATATCTTTTAAACGACTAGACGTCAGACACGATTTTAATGGTGTTTTACAGTGTTGCTGTTTTTTAATTTAGAAAAAATAAAAAAAATACTTTAATACAATGTTACCACAAGAATACAATCTTTTAACACATTATGGCTCTACACAACCATCTTTTAGCATTTCAATGACAATAAAATGCCCCCTAACAAGACAAACTTTTAAAATATTAATTGTGTTGCTAATGATTTTATTACAGGAATACGCCAAAAATCAAGAAGGGACTGTCGGTGGTCAGGAATTAATGCAAGCATTATATGTTTATTAAAAATTGCATTGTTAATGATTTATTACAACAATGCTGCCATTATGTGCATGATATTGACTGCATTTTGAGTAACTTTCCTACAGAAATGTACCGAAAATTACGAAGAAAATGATTGTCAGTGGTCAGGAATTAATGCAAGCATTACTGAGAGAATAGGGTTATTAAATGTATATTTAAAATACATTGCTAATGATTTTACTATAAAGTTTCATTGAAAAGACAGAGATTGTCGATGGTAAGGAATTAATGCAAGAATTAATGATAATGAAAATACACTGATAATGCCTTTTACTATAGATATGCGTTGAAAATCGGAAAGAAAGGAGGCGAATTCAAACATTAGTTATATACAACGGCTATTATATTTATAATGCATTACTATTGATATTTCTATAAAAATACCATGCAAATAATTTTATTATAAGAACACCTAGGAAATGGTTATATTATAGAAATATTTTATAAATGATTTTACGACTGAAATGTAGTGTAAACCATTTTATTCTAGAAATGCAGTGATAATCAAGAAAAAAAAGCATTAGTGTAATCATTACTGGCGGTATATAGGTACTATAATAACTTTTTTGTTTTTTGTTTTTCTACAAGTTTTGATTAATAATGGTTTCATATTGCAAAGATATTCAGGGATGGCAGCGAAAAACCGTTAAATACTTTCTTTAAGTAAAAATGTGAAAAAGAAATATAAACAAAAAAGAAAAAGAAAAGCAGAAAAGTAGACACATAACTACGTAATAATCTAAAGTGCTCAATACCCTATAGCAAACAGACTAAGACAGAGCAGTAACCATAACGACGCTGCACAAAGAGACCAGATCCAAGCTTCTCAGTTTTTCAAATGCGATTGTCAGATGCGTTCTTGTCATCTGACGAATCTCATTGCAGGAGACTTTTAGTAGCGATTCATTGATTGTTTATTGTACTGTACAATCGGTTTAATGAATTGGATCACCCTAGCTATTGGGCGTGTTTATACGCGCTAAAAAGCCTGCCTTTTTCTACCGGACGCTCGTGGCCTAGGGGTAGAATCGCCGACTGACGCCGTTTTAATCATGGCTTAAGTATATATATATATATATATATATATATATATATATATATATATATATATACATATATATATATATATATATATGTCTAGTTAGGCAGCAATTTCTTTTTTTTTTTTAGACATATCAGATGAAATAAATTGAAAACATTGTGCCTGCTTATTTTTAATAAAATCCGTTCATACTCATGGATACTCTTTCGCGTTATAATTGAAAGATGTAAGAAATGAGCTGTAACGTTGACAGATTATTTTATTATTCATTTTTCGATGTTTCCAAGTACTTTCAATCCCCATTCCGGGATCAACTTCAGAGGTGTGAGTTGCGGTAATAATATATATATATATATATATATATATATATATATATATATATATATATATATATATAATGATGAAGTTATACGAAATTTTACGAAACTGGCATTAGCCAACATATTTGTTTTTTTATTTGTTTAAACATTACTGTTTTTTCATGAATACTTGAATACTTTAATGAATTAATGTTTAAACAAATGAAAATGCTGATATATTTCGTAAATTTCCCTATAACTTCGTAATATTGTTTTCGGTTGAGTTTTCTTACATTCGACACTATTTGAGCAGATATTAATCGTTGGAGAAATCAGGAAAATATCTATTTAAAGATTAAATTGAATCTCATCTTCCCTGATATCTTTCGTAGTCTAGTGACAAGACACGCCGGATTTAACGGCGGCATCTCCCCGCTGTCGGAATTATGCAGGTTCGATTGCTACCGGAAGATATTTTCCAAATAAGGTTTCCTTAAATGCAATTAAGGACAGTGGAAATTATAATATATATATATATATATATAATTAAACAGTACATTATAATTTCCACTGGCCTTAATCGCATTTGAGAAATCAATATATATATATATATATATATATATATATATATATATATATATATATATGCCAGAATAATATATACTCCCCAATAGCAGCCCATTTTAATCAACCAGATCATACTTTAGAAAATTGCAAATGTTTACTAATAGACTCCAATTTTAGTTGTAAACACACGCACGCAGAAAGAAAGAAAAATACTGGATTTTAAAATTAAATACACACAAGCTGGGGTTAAATAGGGACTTAGGTGTTTGAATCTTTACAAATATTTCAATAGCTAAAACATTTTTTCAGATATTCCAAAAAAAATTTTTTATCTAAAACAAATTTATAAGTATTATTAAAGACAAATTTACGTTTACTAATATATATTTTTTTAATAAAATCTGTCGCTTTCAGCGTAACTTGGTGAAAAAAACAAACTCTCTCCAGACGTGCCACGTGGTGTAAACAAACGTATCAGGTGGTGTAAACAAAAAATTCACAGACGCTCTCGTCTCATGAAATACGTTTCTAATTCAAATTTAAAAATCACTTGTTTCTGATGAAGGACCGAGGGCGGTCTGAAATATAAAATACAAAAATAAAAATAAACAAATACTGTCCAAAAATACATTTTTAAATTCAAAACTTTTTAATATTCTTTCCTATACATATTAAGACAGTATACGTGGGTCATCATCACTATATATATATATATATATATATATATATATATATATGACTATGCACTGAAATACGAGTATTGATTTAAAAAATAATAGTGTTGAAACAAATAAAAATTCACACACACACGTATGTACACACACACACATACACACACACATATATATTATTATTATTATTATTATTATTATTATTACTATTATTATTAACAAAAAAATTATTAACTTAGACATCATCACAAAATACAAATCTTATAACCGAATTGGAAAAAGATTAAGTTATGCCTTTTAGAAAAAATATTATCTAAAAATATTTAATAACGCTAATTTATTAAACAAAAAAGTGACAACATGCAAATATAGAAATTAATATCTCTCTTAAATAGGTTAATCCGGATTAACATAGATTCTACTTTGTAGACTCTTTACATTATTTTTATTGTTATTATTAATATCATTGTTTTCCCTCAGATAATATCAAGTAATCCCCCTTGACCCAAGGGCACAAAACGTATAACCTCTAACCTTAAAGTATTCCACCTATTAATTTAAATTTTCTTCATTAAGGTTTTACTTTCCAGTTTCATGTTTAATTTTTAGCACAGATCAAATTGGATTATACAATTAAAAAATAAAAAATACCACCCCGGCATTGTAATATACGAGTTGACTCGTGCCATCAAAAATAACGGCAAAACATTTAAATCGATGCCGTCTATAATTTTTTTTTTTTTAATCATTTCAGCCCAAGATAGGCATTTCACTGCCACTGTTGCGCAGGGGGTTACATAGGAGAAAGTGATGAGAAAGAGTGGTTAGGGGGTTACATAGGAGAAAGTGATGAGAAAGAGTGGTTAGATATAGGAAATGTCAGAGGGAGAGTGATAGACGGGTAAGGATACCGAGGATGAGGGTTGGATAGATGGGAAGAGTGTTTGAAAGAATGAGTGCGAGTTAGTGTGTTAGGAGGTGTCTATTGACCTTACATTTAAACTCCAGGAGATTGTAGCTGTCAGGGAAGCAAGTATACGGAAGGGAATTCCACAGGCGGAAAGTGCGAGAAAAGAATCTGTTGGAGTAGAAATTGCGGTTACATCTTATCTGTTTCACTGTAAAAAGGTTGGACCTAGTTGCTAATCTAGTATATCGTGTAAATTCATACCTAGGGGACACCAATGATCTAAGTTCATCGGAGCAGAAGCCGTGAAAATATTTATAGTAGAGGCACAGGAAAGCTACGTCACGCCGGTATGCTAAGTTGGTATCGATCACATTACAGATTCTCCGTTGTATTTTGTCAAGAAACCCGAGGAGAATAGCAGGGGCACCTGACCAGATGTGGCAGCAGTATTCAATACACGGGCGGATGGTAGATTTATAAACGTGCAGGATATATTCAGACGGGAAAAACTTCCGGGCCCTGCACAGAGAGCCAACTTTCATAGCAGCGGATTTAGCAATGGATTCCATATAGTCATTCCACTTGAGGTCCACTGAGAGTGTAAGACCAAGAAGGCGTAGTGTTTTACTCTTTGGGAGGCAAACCTGTTCCATGCTAATGGGAAGTACCTATGATGGTTAAAATTTATACCTAGGGGGCACCAGTGATCTAAGTTCATCGGAGCAGAAGCTGTGAAAATATTTATAGTAGAGGCACAGGAAAGCTACGTCACGCCGGTATGCTAAGTCGGTATCGATCACATTACATAGCAGCTTCGTTTTGGAAGCATTAAAATTTACGAGCCATTTCCTACCCCAGACCACTACGGATTGGAGGTCCTTCTGAAGCTCGGCAGCGAGGTTCGCTTTGTCGCCCACACCAGATTTTTGATTGAGGTGAGAGTAAACTGTGGTGTCATCGGCGTACTTGGGATCTTATGGCATCGGGGAGATCATTAATGTAGATCAGAAAGAGCGTAGGACCTAAGATAGAGCCTTGAGGGACACCCGCGTTCGTAAGGTAATTTTGGGAGGCATGTCCATTTAATACCACCTTCAATGTGCGGTAAGAGAGGAATGACTGGATTAGGTCAAACAAATGTCCAGTTATACCATAGCTCCGCAGTTTGCGTAGGAGGCCAGCATGCCAGACTCTGTCGAACGCTTTGGAGATATCCAAGGCAACGGTTCGACCTTCGCCATTCTTGTTGAGAGCTTGGTATATATACTCGGTGACGGTCGTTAGCATATCAGCAGTAGACCTGGTGAAGCGGAAACCATACTGTTTGTCCGAGAGGAGCCTGTGGGCTGTGAGATGCTGAACCGCCTCGGCGTTGATAATGGCTTCGAACACTTTGCCAAAGATCGGAAGAAGGCTGATAGGGCAGTAATTTGCGGAGTCCGAGGGTTCTCCAGTATTCTTAAATATAGGAACTATAGAGGAAGACTTCCAACAGGCAGGAAGGCGGGAAGCAGATAGGCAGAACTTGTAGAGCTTAGAGAGGACAGAGGAGAGTTCAGGAGCACATTTCTTCAAGACAATGATTGAGATTCCGTCCCCTCCGCTCGCTTTGTGAGGGTCAAGTTTTGAGATTATGTTAGAGATCAGCGAGGGTGTAATGTGGACGTCACCCTCAGTTCTAGGTGGGAAGTCGGGTGTAGATATTCCAGACGAATCCAGTCTCGAGTTGGTGGAGAATCTGCGAGCAAAGCATTCAGCCTTGTCCGCTGAGGAGGTGAGGACCTCAAATTCATTGATTAGGTGGGTACTGAGGTATACCGTTTAGCATGTATGTTGACATAACTACTATTGACTCTGCCTCACTATTGTCTCTCTTTCCATGAGGGTGACGGGATATATATATATATATATATATATATATATATATATCAAGACGGTTTAACGTCATATAAACCTCTGTGCGTTATTTAATGACAAAAAAATGGGGTTTTAAGCTATAAATGTTTTGTTACAGTGAGAAGGTTAATTTCGTCAGATTTTGATGAAAATGTTTTTCATTTTATATATATATATTTGAATATTTGATGTAGGAAGAATGTTTGATTACAAAGATAGTGGGTCTGTAAATATAAACACAATGGTCATAGAAAGCGGTACAGCATGGTGATTTGCATTTCTACTGTTTAGGCGATCATCAGATCATCTAATGAATAAATTAAAATACATTTTACTCTTCTATTGTGTAAATGAAATCAGGCTTTTTAATTGCTTAACCTAAAGCCTTTTTTTATTTTTTTTAAGTGCATTCCAACGTAAAGAATATGTTTAAAAATGATAATTCTTCCATTGACAGACGAAAGGCGGACGTTGCAATAGCCAGCTGTGCAACCATAGCTGACGAAACGTGTACATAGCAATATATATATATATATATATATATATATATATATATATATATTATCGTACTTCAACAAAAAGTCTGTCTTTTATTTATATTTTGTTTGAAGAAAATCTCAATTTTGATAATATAATGGTACCACGTGACGATATTCTTGAAATAAGAAATCATGACACAGCAATTATTACCAAAACAATATCTTTTAAACGACTAGACGTCAGACACGATTTTAATGGTGTTTTACAGTGTTGCTGTTTTTTAATTTAGAAAAAATAAAAAAAATACTTTAATACAATGTTACCACAAGAATACAATCTTTTAACACATTATGGCTCTACACAACCATCTTTTAGCATTTCAATGACAATAAAATGCCCCCTAACAAGACAAACTTTTAAAATATTAATTGTGTTGCTAATGATTTTATTACAGGAATACGCCAAAAATCAAGAAGGGACTGTCGGTGGTCAGGAATTAATGCAAGCATTATATGTTTATTAAAAATTGCATTGTTAATGATTTATTACAACAATGCTGCCATTATGTGCATGATATTGACTGCATTTTGAGTAACTTTCCTACAGAAATGTACCGAAAATTACGAAGAAAATGATTGTCAGTGGTCAGGAATTAATGCAAGCATTACTGAGAGAATAGGGTTATTAAATGTATATTTAAAATACATTGCTAATGATTTTACTATAAAGTTTCGTTGAAAAGACAGAGATTGTCGATGGTAAGGAATTAATGCAAGAATTAATGATAATGAAAATACACTGATAATGCCTTTTACTATAGATATGCGTTGAAAATCGGAAAGAAAGGAGGCGAATTCAAACATTAGTTATATACAACGGCTATTACATTTATAATGCATTACTATTGATATTTCTATAAAAATACCATGCAAATAATTTTATTATAAGAACACCTAGGAAATGGTTATATTATAGAAATATTTTATAAATGATTTTACGACTGAAATGTAGTGTAAACCATTTTATTCTAGAAACGCAGTGATAATCAAGAAAAAAAGCATTAGTGTAATCATTACTGGCGGTATATAGGTACTATAATAACTTTTTTTGTTTTTTGTTTTTATACAAGTTTTGATTAATAATGGTTTCATATTGCAAAGATGTTCAGGGATGTCAGCGAAAAACCGTTAAATACTTTCTTTAAGTAAAAATGTGAAAAAGAAATATAAACAAAAAAGAAAAAGAAAAGCAGAAAAGTAGACACATAACTACGTAATAATCTAAAGTGCTCAATACCCTATAGCAAACAGATTAAGACAGAGCAGTAACCATAACGACGCTGCACAAAGAGACCAGATCCAAGCTTCTCAGTTTTTCAAATGCGATCGTCAGATGCGTTCTTGTCATCTGACGAATCTCGTTGCAGGAGACTTTTAGTAGCGATTCATTGATTGTTTATTGTACTGTACCATCGGTTTAATGAATTGAATCACCCTAGCTATTGGGCGTGTTTATACGCGCTAAAAGACTGACGCCGTTTTAATCATGGCTTAAGTATATATATATATATATATATATATATATATATATATATATATATATATATATATATGTCTAGTTAGGCAGCAATTTCTTTCTTTTTTTTTTTAGACATATCAGATGAAATAAATTGAAAACATTGTGCCTGCTTATTTTTAATAAAATCCGTTAATACTCATGGATACTCTTTCGCGTTATAATTGAAAGATGTAAGAAATGAGCTGTAACGTTGACAGATTATTTTATTATTCATTTTTCGATGTTTCCAAGTACTTTCAATCCCCATTCCGGGATCAACTTCAGAGGTGTGAGTTGCGGTAATAATATATATATATATATATATATATATATATATATATATATATATGATGAAGTTATACGAAATTTTACGAAACTGGCATTAGCCAACATATTTGTTTTTTTATTTGTTTAAACATTACTGTTTTTTCATGAATACTTGAATACTTTAATGAATTAATGTTTAAACAAATAAAAATGCTGATATATTTCGTAAATTTCCCTATAACTTCGTAATATTGTTTTCGGTTGAGTTTGCTTACATTCGACACAATTTGAGCAGATATTAATCGTTGGAGAAATCAGGAAAATATCTATTTAATACCTTTCGTAGTCTACTGACAAGACACGCCGGATTTAACGGCGGCATCTCCCCGCTGTCGGAATTATGCAGGTTCGATTCCTACCGGAACATATTTTCCAAATAAGGTTTCCTTAAATGCAATTAAGGACAGTGGAAATTATATATATATATATATATATATATATATATATATATATATATATATATATAATTAAACAGTACATTATAATTTCCACTGGCCTTAATCGCATTTGAGAAATCAATATATATATATATATATATATGCCAGAATAATATATACTCCCCAATAGCAGCCCATTTTAATCAACCAGATCATACTTTAGAAAATTGCAAATGTTTACTAATAGACTCCAATTTTAGTTCTACACACGCACGCAGAAAGAAAGAAAAATACTGGATTTTAAAATTAAATACACACAAGCTAGGGTTAAATAGGGACTTAGGTGTTTGAATCTTTACAAATATTTCAATAGCTAAAACATTTTTTCAGATATTCCAAAAATTTTTTTATCTAAAACAAATTTATAAGTATTATTAAAGACAAATTTACGTTTACTAATATATATTTTTTTAATAAAATCTGTCGCTTTCAGCGTAACTTGGTGAAAAAAACAAACTCTCTCCAGACGTGCCACGTGGTGTAAACAAACGTATCAGGTGGTGTAAACAAAAAATTCACAGACGCTCTCGTCTCGTGAAATACGTTTCTAATTCAAATTTAAAAATCACTTGTTTCTGGTGAAGGACCGAGGGCGGTCTGAAATATAAAATACAAAAATAAAAATAAACAAATACTGTCCAAAATACATTTTTAAATTCAAAACTTTTTAATATTCTTTCCTATACATATTAAGACAGTAAACGTGGGTCATCATCACTATTATATATTATGACTATGCACTGAAATACGAGTATTGATTTAAAAAATAATAGTGTTGAAACAAATAAAAATTCACACACACACGTATGTACACACACACACATACACACACATATATATTATTATTATTATTATTATTATTATTATTATTATTATTATTATTATTATTATTAACAAAAAAAATTATTAACTTAGACATCATCACAAAATACAAATCTCATAACCGAATAGGAAAAAGATTAAGTTATGCCTTTTAGAAAAAATATTATCTAAAAATATTTAATAACGCTAATTTATTAAACAAAAAAGTGACAACATGCAAATATAGAAATTAATATCTCTCTTAAATAGGTTAATCCGGATTAACATAGATTCTACTTTGTAGACTCTTTACATTATTTTTATTGTTATTATTAATATCATTGTTTTCCCTCAGATAATATCAAGTAATCCCCCTTGACCCAAGGGCACAAAACGTATAACCTCTAACCTTAAAGTATTCCACCTATTAATTTAAATTTTCTTCATTAAGGTTTTACTTTCCAGTTTCATGTTTAATTTTTAGCACAGATCAAATTGGATTATACAATTAAAAAATAAAAAATACCACCCCGGCATTGTAATATACGAGTTGACTCGTGCCATCAAAAATAACGGCAAAACATTTAAATCGATGCCGTCTATAATTTTTTTTTTTTTAATCATTTCAGCCCAAGTTAGGCATTTCACTGCCACTGTTGCGCAGGGGGTTACATAGGAGAAAGTGATGAGAAACAGTGGTTAGGGGGTTACATAGGAGAAAGTGATGAGAAAGAGTGGTTAGATATAGGAAATGTCAGAGGGAGAGTGATAGACGGGTAAGGATACCGAGGATGAGGGTTGGATAGATGGGAAGAGTGTTTGAAAGAATGAGTGCGAGTTAGTGTGTTAGGAGGTGTCTATTGACCTTACATTTAAACTCCTGGAGATTGTAGCTGTCAGGGAAGCAAGTATACGGAAGGGAATTCCACAGGCGGAAAGTGCGAGAAAAGAATCTGTTGGAGTAGAAATTGCGGTTACATCTTATCTGTTTCACTGTAAAAAGGTTGGACCTAGTTGCTAATCTAGTATATCGTGTAAATTCATACCTAGGGGGCACCAGTGATCTAAGTTCATCGGAGCAGAAGCCGTGAAAATATTTATAGTAGAGGCACAGGAAAGCTACGTCACGCCGGTATGCTAAGTTGGTATCGATCACATTACAGATTCTCCGTTGTATTTTGTCAAGAACCCCGAGGAGAATAGCAGGGGCACCTGACCAGATGTGGCAGCAGTATTCAATACACGGGCGGATGGTAGATTTATAAACGTGCAAGATATATTCAGACGGGAAAAAACTTCCGGGCCCTGCACAGAGAGCCGACTTTCATAGCAGCGGATTTAGCAATGGATTCCATATAGTCATTCCGTTTGAGGTCCACTGAGAGTGTAAGACCAAGGAGGCGTAGTGTTTTACTCTCTGGGAGGCAAGCCTGTTCCATGCTAATGGGAAGTAGCTATGATAGTTAAAATTTATACCTAGGGGGCACCAGTGATCTAAGTTCATCGGAGCAGAAGCCGTGAAAATATATATAGTAGAGGCACAGGAAAGCTACGTCACGCCGGTATGCTAAGTCGGTATCGATCACATTACATAGCAGCTTCGTTTTGGAAGCATTAAAATATACGAGCCATTTCCTACCCCAGACCACTACGGATTGGAGGTCCTTCTGAAGCTCAGCAGCGAGGTTCGCTTTGTCGCCCACACCAGATTTTTGATTGAGGTGAGAGTAAACTGTGGTGTCATCGGCGTACTTGGGATCTTATGGCATCGGGGAGATCATTAATGTAGATCAGAAAGAGCGTAGGACCTAAGATAGAGCCTTGAGGGACACCCGCGTTCGTAAGGTAATTTTGGGAGGCATGTCCGTTTAATACCACCTTCAATGTGCGGTTAGAGAGGAATGACTGGATTAGGTCAAACAAATGTCCAGTTATACCATAGCTCCGCAGTTTGCGTAGGAGGCCAGCATGCCAGACTCTGTCGAACGCTTTGGAGATATCCAAGGCAACGGTTCGAGCTTCGCCATTCTTGTTGAGAGCTTGGTATATATACTCGGTGACGGTCGTTAGCATATCAGCAGTAGACCTGGTGAAGCGGAAACCATACTGTTTGTCCGAGAGGAGCCTGTGGGCTGTGAGATGCTGAACCGCCTCGGCGTTGATAATGGCATCGAACACTTTGCCAAAGATCGGAAGAAGGCTGATAGGGCGGTAATTTGCGGAGTCCGAGGGTTCTCCAGTATTCTTAAATATAGGAACTATAGAGGAAGACTTCCAACAGGCAGGAAGGCCGGAAGCAGATAGGCAGAAGTTGTAGAGCTTAGAGAGGACAGAGGTGAGTTCAGGAGCACATTTCTTCAAGACTATGATTGAGATTCCGTCCCCTCCGCTCGCTTTGTGAGGGTCAAGTTTTGAGATTATGTTAGAGATCAGGGAGGGTGTAATGTGGACGTCACCCTCAGTTCTAGGTGGGAAGTCGGGTGTAGATACTCCAGACGAATCCAGTCTCGAGTTGGTGGAGAATCTGCGAGCAAAGCATTCAGCCTTGTCCGCTGAGGAGATGAGGACCTCAAATTCATTGATTAGGTGGGTACTGAGGTATACCGTTTAGCATATATGTTGACATAACTACTATTGACTCTGCCTCACTATTGTCTCTCTTTCCATGAGGGTGACGGGATATATATATATATATATATCAAGACGGTTTAACGTCATATAAACATCTGTGCGTTATTAATGACAAAAAAGATGGGGTTTTAAGCTATAAATGTTTGGTTATAGTGAGAAGGTTAATTTCGTCAGATTTTGATTAAAATGTTTTTCATTTTATATATATATATATATATATATATATATATATATATATATTTGAATATTTAATGTAGGAAGAATATTTGATTACAAAGATAGTCGGTCTGTAAGTAAAAAACACAATGGTCATAGAAAGCGGTACAGCATGGTGATTTGCATTTCTACTGTTTAGGTGATCATCAGATCATCTAATGAATAAATTAAAATACATTTTACTCTTCTGTTGTGTAAATGAAATCAGGCTTTTTAATTGCTTAACCTAAAGCATTTTTTTATTTTTTTAAATGCATTCCAACGTAAAGAATATGTTTAAAAATGATAATTCTTCCATTGACAGACGAAAGGCGGACGTTGCAATAGCCAGCTGAGCAACCATAGCTGACGAAACGTGTACATAGCAATATATATATATATATATATATATATTATAGTACTTCAACAAAAAGTCTGTCTTTTATTTATATTTTGTTTGAAGAAAATCTCAATTTTGATAATATAATGGTACCACGTGACGATATTCTTGAAAGAAGAAATCATGACACAGCAATTATTACCAAAACAATATCTTTTAAACTACTAGACGTCAGATACGATTTTAATGGTGTTTTACAGTGTTGCTGTTTTTTAATTTAGAAAAAATAGAAAAAATAGTTTAATACAATGTTACCACGAGAATATAATCTTTTAACACATTATGGCTCTACACAACCATCTTTTAGCATTTCAATGACAATAAAATGCCTCCTAACAAGACAAACTTTTAAAATATTAATTGTGTTGCTAATGATTTTATTACAGGAATACGCCAAAAATCAAGAAGGGACTGTCGGTGGTCAGGAATTAATGCAAGCATTATATGTTTATTAAAAATTGCATTGTTAATGATTTATTACAACAATGCTGCCATTATGTGCATGATATTGACTGCATTTTGAGTAACTTTCCTACAGAAATGTACCGAAAATTACGAAGATAATGATTGTCAGTGGTCAGGAATTAATGTAAGCATTACTGAGAGAATAGGGTTATTAAATGTATATTTAAAATACATTGCTAATGATTTTACTATAAAGTTTCATTGAAAAGACAGAGATTGTCGATGGTAAGGAATTAATGCAAGAATTAATGATAATGAAAATACACTGATAATGCCTTTTACTATAGATATGCGTTGAAAATCGGAAAGAAAGGAGGCGAATTCAAACATTAGTTATATACAACGGCTATTATATTTATAATGCATTACTATCGATATTTCTATAAAAATACCATGCAAATAATTTTATTATAAGAACACCTAGGAAATGGTTATATTATAGAAATATTTTATAAATGATTTTACGACTGAAATGTAGTGTAAACCATTTTATTCTAGAAATGCAGTGATAATCAAGAAAAAAAAGCATTAGTGTAATCATTACTGGCGGTATATAGGTACTATAATAACTTTTTTGTTTTTTGTTTTTCTACAAGTTTTGATTAATAATGGTTTCATATTGCAAAGATATTCAGGGATGGCAGCGAAAAACCGTTAAATACTTTCTTTAAGTAAAAATGTGAAAAAGAAATATGAACAAAAAAGAAAAAGAAAAGCAGAAAAGTAGATACATAACTACGTAATAATCTAAAGTGCTCAATACCCTATAGCAAATAGACTAAGACAGAGCAGTAACCATAACGACGCTGCACAAAGAGACCAGATCCAAGCTTCTCAGTTTTTCAAATGCGATCGTCAGATGCGTTCTTGTCATCTGACGAGTCTCGTTGCAGGAGACTTTTAGTAGCGATTCATTGATTGTTTATTGTACTGTACCATCGGTTTAATGAATTGGATCACCCTAGCTATTGGGCGTGTTTATACGCGCTAAAAAGCCTGCCTTTTTCTACCGGACGCTTGTGGCCTAGGGGTAGAATCGCCAACTGACGCCGTTTTAATCCTGGCTTAAGAAGCGAACTGAGTTTAGGCCGTACTGATGAGCTGTAATACAGAACAAAACAGATCTGTCTGCGGATGACCATAGTATATACACATATATATATATATATATATATATAATGATGAAGTTATACGAAATTTTACGAACCTGGCATTAGCCAACATATTTGTTTTTTTATTTGTTTAAACATTACTGTTTTTTAATGAATACTTGAATACTTTAATGAATTAATGTTTAAACAAATAAAAATGCTGATATATTTCGTAAATTTCCCTATAACTTCATAATATTGTTTTCGGTTGAGTTTGCTTACATTCGACACAATTTGAGCAGATATTAATCGTTGGAGAAATCAGGAAAATATCGATTTAAAGATTAAATTGAATCTCATCTTCCCTGATACCTTTCGTAGTCTAGTGACAAGACACGCCGGATTTAACGGCGGCATTTCCCCGCTGTCGGAATTATGCAGGTTCGATTCCTACCGGAAGATATTTTCCAAATAAGGTTTCCTTAAAATGCAATTAAGGACAGTGGAAATTATAATATATATATATATATATATATATATATATATATATATATATATATATATATATAATTAAACAGTACATTATAATTTCCACTGGCCTTAATCGCATTTGAGAAATCAATATATATATATATATATATATATATATATATGCCAGAATAATATATACTCCCCAATAGCAGCCCATTTTAATCAACCAGATCATACTTTAGAAAATTGCAAATGTTTACTAACAGACTCCAATTTTAGTTCTACACACGCACGCAGAAAGAAAGAAAAATACTGGATTTTAAAATTAAATACACACAAGCTAGGGTTAAATAGGGACTTAGGTGTTTGGATCTTTACAAATATTTCAATAGCTAAAACATTTTTTCAGATATTCCAAAATATTTTTTATCTAAAACAAATTTATAAGTATTATTAAAGACAAATTTACGTTTACTAATATATATTTTTTTAATAAAATCTGTCGCTTTCAGCTTAACTTGGTGAAAAAAACAAGCTCTCTCCAGACGTGCCACGTGGTGTAAACAAACGTATCAGGTGGTGTAAACAAAAAATTCACAGACGCTCTCGTCTCGTGAAATACGTTTCTAATTCAAATTTAAAAATCACTTGTTTCTGATGAATGACCGAGGGCGGTCTGAAATATAAAATACAAAAATAAAAATAAACAAATACTGTCCAAAAATACATTTTTAAATTCAAAACTTTTTAATATTCTTTCCTATACATATTAAGACAGTATACGTGGGTCATCATCACTATATGACTATGCACTGAAAAACGAGTATTGATTTAAAAAATAATAGTGTCGAAACAAATAAAAATTCATACACACACGTATGTACACACACACACATACACACACATATATATATTATTATTATTATTATTATTATTATTATTATTAACAAAAAAAATTATTAACTTAGACATCATCACAAAATACAAATCTCATAACCGAATAGGAAAAAGATTAAGTTATGCCTTTTAGAAAAAATATTATCTAAAAATATTTAATAACGCTAATTTATTAAACAAAAAAGTGACAACATGCAAATATAGAAATTAATATCTCTCTTAAATAGGTTAATCCGGATTAACATAGATTCTACTTTGTAGACTCTTTACATTATTTTTATTGTTATTATTAATATCATTGTTTTTCCTCAGATAATATCAAGTAATCCCCCTTGACCCAAGGGCACAAAACGTATAACCTCTAACCTTAAAGTATTCCACCTATTAATTTAAATTTTCTTCATTAAGGTTTTACTTTCCAGTTTCATGTTTAATTTTTAGCACAGATCAAATTGGATTATACAATTAAAGAATAAAAAATACCACCCCGGCATTGTAATATACGAGTTGACTCGTGCCATCAAAAATAACGGCAAAACATTTAAATCGATGCCGTCTATAATTTTTTTTTTTTTTAATCATTTCAGCCCAAGTTAGGCATTTCACTGCCACTGTTGCGCAGGGGGTTACATAGGAGAAAGTGATGAGAAACAGTGGTTAGGGGGTTACATAGGAGAAAGTGATGAGAAAGAGTGGTTAGATATAGGAAATGTCAGAGGGAGAGTGATAGACGGGTAAGGATACCGAGGAAGAGGGTTGGATAGATGGGAAGAGTGTTTGAAAGAATGAGTGCGAGTTAGTGTGTTAGGAGGTGTCTATTGACCTTACATTTAAACTCCTGGAGATTGTAGCTGTCAGGGAAGCAAGTATACGGAAGGGAATTCCACAGGCGGAAAGTGCGAGAAAAGAATCTGTTGGAGTAGAAATTGCGGTTACATCTTATCTGTTTCACTGTAAAAAGGTTGGACCTAGTTGCTAATCTAGTATATCGTGCAAATTCATACCTAGGGGGCACCAGTGATCTAAGTTCATCGGAGCAGAAGCCGTGAAAATATTTATAGTAGAGGCACAGGAAAGCTACGTCACGCCGGTATGCTAAGTTGGTATCGATCACATTACAGATTCTCCGTTGTATTTTGTCAAGAACCCTGAGGAGAATAGCAGGGGCACCTGACCAGATGTGGCAGCAGTATTCAATACACGGGCGGATGGTAGATTTATAAACGTGCAAGATATATTCAGACGGGAAAAAACTTCCGGGCCCTGCACAGAGAGCCGACTTTCATAGCAGCGGATTTAGCAATGGATTCCATATAGTCATTCCGCTTGAGGTCCACTGAGAGTGTAAGACCAAGGAGGCGTAGTGTTTTACTCTCTGGGAGGCAAGCCTGTTCCATGCTAATGGGAAGTAGCTATGATGGTTAAAATTCATACCTAGGGGGCACCAGTGATCTAAGTTCATCGGAGCAGAAGCCGTGAAAATATTTATAGTAGAGGCACAGGAAAGCTACGTCACGCCGGTATGCTAAGTCGGTATCGATCACATTACATAGCAGCTTCGTTTTGGAAGCATTAAAATATACGAGCCATTTCCTACCCCAGACCACTACGGATTGGAGGTCCTTCTGAAGCTCAGCAGCGAGGTTCGCTTTGTCGCCCACACCAGATTTTTGATTGAGGTGAGAGTAAACTGTGGTGTCATCGGCGTACTTGGGATCTTATGGCATCGGGGAGATCATTAATGTAGATCAGAAAGAGCGTAGGACCTAAGATAGAGCCTTGAGGGACACCCGCGTTCGTAAGGTAATTTTGGGAGGCATGTCCGTTCAATACCACCTTCAATGTGCGGTTAGAGAGGAATGACTGGATTAGGTCAAACAAATGTCCAGTTATACCATAGCTCCGCAGTTTGCGTAGGAGGCCAGCATGCCAGACTCTGTCGAACGCTTTGGAGATATCCAAGGCAACGGTTCGAGCTTCGCCATTCTTGTTGAGAGCTTGGTATATATACTCGGTGACGGTCGTTAGCATATCAGCAGTAGACCTGGTGAAGCGGAAACCATACTGTTTGTCCGAGAGGAGCCTGTGGGCTGTGAGATGCTGAACCGCCTCGGCGTTGATAATGGCATCGAACACTTTGCCAAAGATCGGAAGAAGGCTGATAGGGCGGTAATTTGCGGAGTCCGAGGGTTCTCCAGTATTCTTAAATATAGGAACTATAGAGGAAGACTTCCAACAGGCAGGAAGGCCGGAAGCAGATAGGCAGAAGTTGTAGAGCTTAGAGAGGACAGAGGTGAGTTCAGGAGCACATTTCTTCAAGACTATGATTGAGATTCCGTCCCCTCCGCTCGCTTTGTGAGGGTCAAGTTTTGAGATTATGTTAGAGATCAGGGAGGGTGTAATGTGGACGTCACCCTCAGTTCTAGGTGGGAAGTCGGGTGTAGATACTCCAGACGAATCCAGTCTCGAGTTGGTGGAGAATCTGCGAGCAAAGCATTCAGCCTTGTCCGCTGAGGAGATGAGGACCTCAAATTCATTGATTAGGTGGGTACTGAGGTATACCGTTTAGCATATATGTTGACATAACTACTATTGACTCTGCCTCACTATTGTCTCTCTTTCCATGAGGGTGACGGGATATATATATATATATATATCAAGACGGTTTAACGTCATATAAACATCTGTGCGTTATTAATGACAAAAAAGATGGGGTTTTAAGCTATAAATGTTTGGTTATAGTGAGAAGGTTAATTTCGTCAGATTTTGATGAAAATGTTTTTCATTTTATATATATATATATATATATATATATATATATATATATATATATATATATTTGAATAATTTAATGTAGGAAGAATATTTGATTACAAAGATAGTCGGTCTGTAAGTAAAAAACACAATGGTCATAGAAAGCGGTACAGCATGGTGATTTGCATTTCTACTGTTTAGGCGATCATCAGATCATCTAATGAATAAATTAAAATACATTTTACTCTTCTATTGTGTAAATGAAATCAGGCTTTTTAATTGCTTAACCTAAAGCATTTTTTTATTTTTTTAAATGCATTCCAACGTAAAGAATATGTTTAAAAATGATAATTCTTCCATTGACAGACGAAAGGCGGACGTTGCAATAGCCAGCTGAGCAACCATAGCTGACGAAACGTGTACATAGCAATATATATATATATATATATATATATTATAGTACTTCAACAAAAAGTCTGTCTTTTATTTATATTTTGTTTGAAGAAAATCTCAATTTTGATAATATAATGGTACCACGTGACGATATTCTTGAAATAAGAAATCATGACACAGCAATTATTACCAAAACAATATCTTTTAAACTACTAGACGTCAGATACGATTTTAATGGTGTTTTACAGTGTTGCTGTTTTTTAATTTAGAAAAAATAGAAAAAATACTTTAATACAATGTTACCACAAGAATATAATCTTTTAACACATTATGGCTCTACACAACCATCTTTTAGCATTTCAATGACAATAAAATGCCCCCTAACAAGACAAACTTTTAAAATATTAATTGTGTTGCTAATGATTTTATTACAGGAATACGCCAAAAATCAAGAAGGGACTGTCGGTGGTCAGGAATTAATGCAAGCATTATATGTTTATTAAAAATTGCATTGTTAATGATTTATTACAACAATGCTGCCATTATGTGCATGATATTGACTGCATTTTGAGTAACTTTCCTACAGAAATGTACCGAAAATTACGAAGATAATGATTGTCAGTGGTCAGGAATTAATGTAAGCATTACTGAGAGAATAGGGTTATTAAATGTATATTTAAAATACATTGCTAATGATTTTACTATAAAGTTTCATTGAAAAGACAGAGATTGTCGATGGTAAGGAATTAATGCAAGAATTAATGATAATGAAAATACACTGATAATGCCTTTTACTATAGATATGCGTTGAAAATCGGAAAGAAAGGAGGCGAATTCAAACATTAGTTATATACAACGGCTATTATATTTATAATGCATTACTATCGATATTTCTATAAAAATACCATGCAAATAATTTTATTATAAGAACACCTAGGAAATGGTTATATTATAGAAATATTTTATAAATGATTTTACGACTGAAATGTAGTGTAAACCATTTTATTCTAGAAATGCAGTGATAATCAAGAAAAAAAAGCATTAGTGTAATCATTACTGGCGGTATATAGGTACTATAATAACTTTTTTGTTTTTTGTTTTTCTACAAGTTTTGATTAATAATGGTTTCATATTGCAAAGATATTCAGGGATGGCAGCGAAAAACCGTTAAATACATTCTTTAAGTAAAAATGTGAAAAAGAAATATGAACAAAAAAGAAAAAGAAAAGCAGAAAAGTAGATACATAACTACGTAATAATCTAAAGTGCTCAATACCCTATAGCAAATAGACTAAGACAGAGCAGTAACCATAACGACGCTGCACAAAGAGACCAGATCCAAGCTTCTCAGTTTTTCAAATGCGATCGTCAGATGCGTTCTTGTCATCTGACGAATCTCGTTGCAGGAGACTTTTAGTAGCGATTCATTGATTGTTTATTGTACTGTACCATCGGTTTAATGAATTGGATCACCCTAGCTATTGGGCGTGTTTATACGCGCTAAAAAGCCTGCCTTTTTCTACCGGACGCTTGTGGCCTAGGGGTAGAATCGCCAACTGACGCCGTTTTAATCCTGGCTTAAGAAGCGAACTGAGTTTAGGCCGTACTGATGAGCTGTAATACAGAACAAAACAGATCTGTCTGCGGATGACCATAGTATATACATATATATATATATATATATATATATATATATATATATATAATGATGAAGTTATACGAAATTTTACGAACCTGGCATTAGCCAACATATTTGTTTTTTTATTTGTTTAAACATTACTGTTTTTTAATGAATACTTGAATACTTTAATGAATTAATGTTTAAACAAATAAAAATGCTGATATATTTCGTAAATTTCCCTATAACTTCATAATATTGTTTTCGGTTGAGTTTGCTTACATTCGACACAATTTGAGCAGATATTAATCGTTGGAGAAATCAGGAAAATATCGATTTAAAGATTAAATTGAATCTCATCTTCCCTGATACCTTTCGTAGTCTAGTGACAAGACACGCCGGATTTAACGGCGGCATTTCCCCGCTGTCGGAATTATGCAGGTTCGATTCCTACCGGAAGATATTTTCCAAATAAGGTTTCCTTAAAATGCAATTAAGGACAGTGGAAATTATAATATATATATATATATATATATATATATATATATATATATATATATAATTAAACAGTACATTATAATTTCCACTGGCCTTAATCGCATTTGAGAAATCAATATATATATATATATATATATATATATATATGCCAGAATAATATATACTCCCCAATAGCAGCCCATTTTAATCAACCAGATCATACTTTAGAAAATTGCAAATGTTTACTAACAGACTCCAATTTTAGTTCTACACACGCACGCAGAAAGAAAGAAAAATACTGGATTTTAAAATTAAATACACACAAGCTAGGGTTAAATAGGGACTTAGGTGTTTGAATCTTTACAAATATTTCAATAGCTAAAACATTTTTTCAGATATTCCAAAATATTTTTTATCTAAAACAAATTTATAAGTATTATTAAAGACAAATTTACGTTTACTAATATATATTTTTTTAATAAAATCTGTCACTTTCAGCTTAACTTGGTGAAAAAAACAAGCTCTCTCCAGACGTGCCACGTGGTGTAAACAAACGTATCAGGTGGTGTAAACAAAAAATTCACAGACGCTCTCGTCTCGTGAAATACGTTTCTAATTCAAATTTAAAAATCACTTGTTTCTGATGAATGACCGAGGGCGGTCTGAAATATAAAATACAAAAATAAAAATAAACAAATACTGTCCAAAAATACATTTTTAAATTCAAAACTTTTTAATATTCTTTCCTATACATATTAAGACAGTATACGTGGGTCATCATCACTATATGACTATGCACTGAAAAACGAGTATTGATTTAAAAAATAATAGTGTTGAAACAAATAAAAATTCATACACACACGTATGTACACACACACACATACACACACATATATATTATTATTATTATTATTATTATTATTATTATTATTATTATTATTATTAACAAAAAAAATTATTAACTTAGACATCATCACAAAATACAAATCTCATAACCGAATAGGAAAAAGATTAAGTTATGCCTTTTAGAAAAAATATTATCTAAAAATATTTAATAACGCTAATTTATTAAACAAAAAAGTGACAACATGCAAATATAGAAATTAATATCTCTCTTAAATAGGTTAATCCGGATTAACATAGATTCTACTTTGTAGACTCTTTACATTATTTTTATTGTTATTATTAATATCATTGTTTTTCCTCAGATAATATCAAGTAATCCCCCTTGACCCAAGGGCACAAAACGTATAACCTCTAACCTTAAAGTATTCCACCTATTAATTTAAATTTTCTTCATTAAGGTTTTACTTTCCAGTTTCATGTTTAATTTTTAGCACAGATCAAATTGGATTATACAATTAAAAAATAAAAAATACCACCCCGGCATTGTAATATACGAGTTGACTCGTGCCATCAAAAATAACGGCAAAACATTTAAATCGATGCCGTCTATAATTTTTTTTTTTTAATCATTTCAGCCCAAGTTAGGCATTTCACTGCCACTGTTGCGCAGGGGGTTACATAGGAGAAAGTGATGAGAAACAGTGGTTAGGGGGTTACATAGGAGAAAGTGATGAGAAAGAGTGGTTAGATATAGGAAATGTCAGAGGGAGAGTGATAGACGGGTAAGGATACCGAGGATGAGGGTTGGATAGATGGGAAGAGTGTTTGAAAGAATGAGTGCGAGTTAGTGTGTTAGGAGGTGTCTATTGACCTTACATTTAAACTCCTGGAGATTGTAGCTGTCAGGGAAGCAAGTATACGGAAGGGAATTCCACAGGCGGAAAGTGCGAGAAAAGAATCTGTTGGAGTAGAAATTGCGGTTACATCTTATCTGTTTCACTGTAAAAAGGTTGGACCTAGTTGCTAATCTAGTATATCGTGCAAATTCATACCTAGGGGGCACCAGTGATCTAAGTTCATCGGAGCAGAAGCCGTGAAAATATTTATAGTAGAGGCACAGGAAAGCTACGTCACGCCGGTATGCTAAGTTGGTATCGATCACATTACAGATTCTCCGTTGTATTTTGTCAAGAACCCTGAGGAGAATAGCAGGGGCACCTGACCAGATGTGGCAGCAGTATTCAATACACGGGCGGATGGTAGATTTATAAACGTGCAAGATATATTCAGACGGGAAAAAACTTCCGGGCCCTGCACAGAGAGCCGACTTTCATAGCAGCGGATTTAGCAATGGATTCCATATAGTCATTCCGCTTGAGGTCCACTGAGAGTGTAAGACCAAGGAGGCGTAGTGTTTTACTCTCTGGGAGGCAAGCCTGTTCCATGCTAATGGGAAGTAGCTATGATGGTTAAAATTCATACCTAGGGGGCACCAGTGATCTAAGTTCATCGGAGCAGAAGCCGTGAAAATATTTATAGTAGAGGCACAGGAAAGCTACGTCACGCCGGTATGCTAAGTCGGTATCGATCACATTACATAGCAGCTTCGTTTTGGAAGCATTAAAATATACGAGCCATTTCCTACCCCAGACCACTACGGATTGGAGGTCCTTCTGAAGCTCAGCAGCGAGGTTCGCTTTGTCGCCCACACCAGATTTTTGATTGAGGTGAGAGTAAACTGTGGTGTCATCGGCGTACTTGGGATCTTATGGCATCGGGGAGATCATTAATGTAGATCAGAAAGAGCGTAGGACCTAAGATAGAGCCTTGAGGGACACCCGCGTTCGTAAGGTAATTTTGGGAGGCATGTCCGTTCAATACCACCTTCAATGTGCGGTTAGAGAGGAATGACTGGATTAGGTCAAACAAATGTCCAGTTATACCATAGCTCCGCAGTTTGCGTAGGAGGCCAGCATGCCAGACTCTGTCGAACGCTTTGGAGATATCCAAGGCAACGGTTCGAGCTTCGCCATTCTCGTTGAGAGCTTGGTATATATACTCGGTGACGGTCGTTAGCATATCAGCAGTAGACCTGGTGAAGCGGAAACCATACTGTTTGTCCGAGAGGAGCCTGTGGGCTGTGAGATGCTGAACCGCCTCGGCGTTGATAATGGCATCGAACACTTTGCCAAAGATCGGAAGAAGGCTGATAGGGCGGTAATTTGCGGAGTCCGAGGGTTCTCCAGTATTCTTAAATATAGGAACTATAGAGGAAGACTTCCAACAGGCAGGAAGGCCGGTAGCAGATAGGCAGAAGTTGTAGAGCTTAGAGAGGACAGAGGTGAGTTCAGGAGCACATTTCTTCAAGACTATGATTGAGATTCCGTCCCCTCCGCTCGCTTTGTGAGGGTCAAGTTTTGAGATTATGTTAGAGATCAGTGAGGGTGTAATGTGGACGTCACCCTCAGTTCTAGGTGGGAAGTCGGGTGTAGATACTCCAGACGAATCCAGTCTCGAGTTGGTGGAGAATCTGCGAGCAAAGCATTCAGCCTTGTCCGCTGAGGAGATGAGGACC
Source organism: Ascarosepion bandense (assembly GCA_037127315.1). Lineage (NCBI taxonomy): Eukaryota > Metazoa > Mollusca > Cephalopoda > Sepiida > Sepiidae > Ascarosepion > Ascarosepion bandense. Next base: position 1,472,419 of record JBBBDQ010000897.1, on the reverse strand, counting down.
TCAAATTCATTGATTAGGTGGGTACTGAGGTATACCGTTTAGCATGTATGTTGACATAACTACTATTGACTCTGCCTCACTATTGTCTCTCTTTCCATGAGGGTGACGGGATATATATATATATATATATATATATATATATATATATATATATATATATATATATCAAGACGGTTTAACGTCATATAAACCTCTGTGCGTTATTTAATGACAAAAAAGATGGGGTTTTAAGCTATAAATGTTTGGTTATAGTGAGAAGGTTAATTTCGTCAGATTTTGATGAAAATGTTTTTCATTTTATATATATATATATATATTTGAATATTTAATGTAGGAAGAATGTTTGATTACAAAGATAGTGGGTCTGTAAATATAAACACAATGGTCATAGAAAGCGGTACAGCATGGTGATTTGCATTTCTACTGTTTAGGCGATCATCAGATCATCTAATGAATAAATTAAAATACATTTTACTCTTCTATTGTGTAAATGAAATCAGGCTTTTTAATTGCTTAACCTAAAGCATTTTTTTATTTTTTTTAAGTGCATTCCAACGTAAAGAATATGTTTAAAAATGATAATTCTTCCATTGACAGACGAAAGGCGGACGTTGCAATAGCCAGCTGAGCAGCCATAGCTGACGAAACGTGTACATAGCAATATATATATATATATATATATATATATATATATATATATATATATATATATTATAGTACTTCAACAAAAAGTCTGTCTTTTATTCATATTTTGTTTGAAGAAAATCTCAATTTTGATAATATAATGGTACCACGTGACGATATTCTTGAAAGAAGAAATCATGACACAGCAATTATTACCAAAACAATATCTTTTAAACTACTAGACGTCAGATACGATTTTAATGGTGTTTTACAGTGTTGCTGTTTTTTAATTTAGAAAAAATAAAAAAAATACTTTAATACAATGTTACCACAAGAATATAATCTTTTAACACATTATGGCTCTACACAACCATCTTTTAGCATTTCAATGACAATAAAATGCCCCCTAACAAGACAAACTTTTAAAATATTAATTGTGTTGCTAATGATTTTATTACAGGAATACGCCAAAAATCAAGAAGGGACTGTCGGTGGTCAGGAATTAATGCAAGCATTATATGTTTATTAAAAATTGCATTGTTAATGATTTATTACAACAATGCTGCCATTATGTGCATGATATTGACTGCATTTTGAGTAACTTTCCTACAGAAATGTACCGAAAATTACGAAGATAATGATTGTCAGTGGTCAGGAATTAATGCAAGCATTACTGAGAGAATAGGGTTATTAAATGTATATTTAAAATACATTGCTAATGAACAGCAACGAACTTCGATGATCTCTTTCTTTTTTACACTAAGGTCCAGCTTTTACAAGGCCAGGGTCCACACGAGATAGGTTTTTCATTAGAAGGTCATTTGCGCGTATAGGAGTGGAAGATAGTTAATCCTAGACTTAAACGGGTTAAGATTGTAGTGATCGAGGAAGCATCCCTTTGGGAGTCGGTTTCATAAGGCAGTGGTTCGTAGGAAGAATTTGTTCAAGTGGAACTTCTCAATGATGGAACACGAAGGAAATGTGGGTGGTTTGCTACTATGTAAATGGCATAGCACATAGACTTGGCGGGCCCAAAAAATGTAGTTCGTCCAAGCATTTTCCGTGGAAGTAGTGCAACGAGAGGCTTGACACATCCCACCTGTGCGAGAGGTTGAAGGATGGGGAACAATTCGTCACACACAAGGACTCGGAGTAGTTTCTGGACTCTATTAAGTTTGGAGAGTGAGTTCTGGACAGCTCCCAACCAAATTTGACAACAGTCGTCCATTTTTGGCCTGAACCGGGTCTTGTAAAGGTAAAATATAGCAAGTGAGGCCAGGTACTTATTGGAGCCGTGCAGATATCTCTATTCAAAACAAAGCTCAATTGACAATTCTGACACACACCTTTGATTAATATGATTTTGAAAATATTTAATAAACCAGTTGGCTTTAATTTGGGTCCGAAGTCAAGTCACGTCGATGAACACGCACTTCAGAATCAATATTGCTACAGTTAAAACGGCCTGAAGAGAAACACACTGTTAAACAGTCATACCGACAACGAGTCCTGAAACTTATGAGGCGCATGCGGGTACCACTAGTAATTTAGCAGTAGGGTGGGGAATGTTTCTAGTGCAAGATACCATGAGGTGCCAATTCCGAAACTCAGAGCAAGGACAGATCAGTCAGTTAAGTGCCATACATGATACACGCTTGGGCGATCATGTCTCGAAAGAGACATGACTAACTGGGCAGAAGATTATCCCGCAGTAGGTTGCCATTGCTTTCTGCGGTAGACTGGTTGCCGACCAAGGCTATATGTCCTGTTATTTAACCCATAACTGGAAGGAATAGACGGATTAATACCTTTCCTAAGGGTATTTGCGCGTAAGTGAATGCAATGAATTCAGCTAGAATTCGAACCCTGTTCCACGCTTTCCCGTTTAATTGTATTCGTTAATGCTCTCTCTCTCTCTCTCTCTCTCTCTCTCTCTCTCTCTCTCTTTTATTTAATAACTTATTCTTTGGTTGACCAATATATTCTTTTGTTTTGAGAAACACACTCAGTAAAACAAATATGTCGGTTAACCAAAGAATAACGTTTTAAATACAAGAAATATTTGTAAATAAATTACTTAATATTAAGAGGGATCACACATACACGCAAAAAAATATCACTCAACCAAAGAATATCAAGAAGATAACGAATAAAATACAAGAAATATTTGTAAATAAATTGATATATATGTGTGTGTGTGTGTTTGTGCGTGTGTGTGTGTGTGTGTGTGTGTGTGTGTGTGTGTGTGTGTGTGTGTGAACATTTATGCTAACATCCAGCGGCGGCAGTTTCATTATTGAACGCAGTGTTTAGGTCTGAAGATTGTGTTTAAGCATGAAACGACTGTCACCGCTAAATATTGACTTCAATATTAATTTTATATTTCTATACACTCTGTTCCTGATACTGAGCCTTTTAAGCTATTAATACAGCATAACTTACAGATATATTTTTATCACACACACACACACACACACACACACATACATACATATATATATATATATATATATATATATATATATATATATATATATATATAATGATTTGTACCCACAGAATTTGTTAATAACCTTAAACAAAATAGACGTCATAATTATCCCGAGAGGAACCTTTCGGCCAACACTTGTCAAGGGCTACGTTGGCTTTATTACAAAGGGTCAAAAACAGAGGACAAAAAACAATGGAAAACTTACAATACTGGGGGAAGATGGAACTCGATTAAAAATAAACTTTATTCAATAAATATTAAAATGTAAGGTGGGTGTAAACATGCAATTCCACAAGTGTGAAAAAAAAGAAAAACTGTTGCACTCACAATCCCTTTAGTAATTGTAAGGAGCGTAGGAAACGCTCTTTCTGTCTGCACAGACTCGGCTGGTGGATTTTTAGGCAAATTGCCTCCAAAACACGAAGATGATATGCCGATCGAGCACTGTGCAGAACAGTGAACCAATTGTCCTCATACGAGGAGGCACATTCCTGATTGTCCAGTAGGTGTTGGCCGATTACTGAATCCAAAACTGCTTGGGTTGTTCTTGTTCTTATATGTCTGTAAGGGCTACCCGAACGTATATATGCGGGGACGTGTTGCGCAAACCGCGTCTCCAACCTAAGATTGGGTCGTCCTATATATGCCGCATCGCAACGGCATTTAAATCTATAAACAACAGAACTTTTCTAAAAATAGGACAACCTATCTTTACTGGAGGATGGAAACACAGGTCTTGTCTGAAATACAACACGTAACTGCACCGAAAAATAACCGGACGAAACACATGCCGAAATCTTATCAGTTTCGTCCAAGCCAAGGTAATTTCAAATACAAAGGACAGCGACTAGGTGCTTCAACTTTTGGTTCTTTAAAACGTTTGACCTTTCGATCGATCACCCGTTTCACTACATTAGTAGGGTACCCGTTACCCTCGAAAATATTTTCCAAGCGAATTAATTCACTGCTTAAACACTCCGGAGAACAAATGTTAAGGGCACGGTGAACCAAAGTTTCAATTAGACCTATTTTACGGGACTTAGGAACAAATGAGTTCCAACTGGTATACAAACCAGTAAAGGAGGGTTTGCGAAAGACCGAAGTCACGAAAACCCCGTCCCGAGGCTGAACGCAGACATCCAAAAATGGGAGACATTCATCCTTCTCTGTCTTCATAGTAAACTGAAGGGAGGGATGTAAGGAATTTAACTGAACTAGAAAACATTCAGCATCTGTGGCGTTATTAAATAAAGAGAAGGTGTCATCGACATAATGTCGATATAACAAGGGCTCATCAACCTTCTCAAATAACAAACGCTCATAGTATCCCACAAAAATATTTGCAAGAACAGGACCCAAAGGACTACCCATCGCAACCCCATCAGTCTGAGCATACAGTGTCCCGTCAAAACTAAATTTAATCCCTCAGTTGCTAACCGCAAACATTCCAAGAATAACACCTCGGGAATGACTGCGGAGCCTAAATTTCCTCTATACAACATATTTGCACAAATGTTTATAGTTTCAGTTAACGGAACATTTTTGTACAAACTGACTATGTTGTAGGAGACCATAAACTTGTCACTTGAGGAAAATTCTAACTTTCTGACGAAACTAGAAAATCTGAAAGAGTTAGGGACATTATACGTGGACAATGCGTCAGACATAGGTTGAAGAAGCCCGGCCAACCACTTAGCTAACTCATGCTGGACGGAGGCCACCATAGATAAAATTGGTCTAAGTGGGATTCCTTCCTTATGAACCTTTGGAAGGCCGTACATCCTAGGGCGTTGCAAACCTACGGGCCTGATTCTGCCATAGATGTCTTTGGAAATCAAATTGTCTTTATACAAAGACAACAGCCAACGTTGAATTTTGGCTTCTATTTTACCGGTGTTATCAAATGTATCGGCAGGACCGATCACTGTAAACTTAGAAGGATCATTCAAAATATTATGCATTTTAGTTATGTAATCCTGTCTATTTAAAATTACAACACCAGAACCCTTATCCGTATTGTAAGTTTTTCCATTGTTTCTTTTTTTGTTTTTGTTTTTTTGTTTTTTCCTCTATTTTTGACCCTTTATAATAAAGCCAACGTAGCCCTTGACAAGTGTTGGCCGAAAGGTTCCTCGGGATAATTATGACGTCTATTTTGTTTAAGGATATATATATATATTTTGTTTAAGGATATATATATATATATATATATATATATATATATATATATATATATATATATTCAAAAATCTACATTCGTTGTATAACTATTTCACCGAGAAAATTCTAGCTTCATCAGCAACGATCAAAATCAGAAATTTATTTATTCAAATATAGTACAAAAATTCACATACCGGAAGGAACCTCAATACATATCCATACACAGAAAGTTAAAAAAGGGGGGGGGGGGGGTATTAAGGAAGAAAAAATATTTTAAATATGTCGTCCAGACATAAAAAATGAACAGAGACAGAAATTGACCCGATATTAGAAGATTTTTAGATTACGTCTGTATTAAAGAACCAAAAATCAAAATTTAACCGTGTCACAGGAATAGAAGTGGTGGTGGAAACGGTAAAAGAAAGGACAAATGGGGTAGACAAGGGGAAAGTTAACGAAGAAATAAGACATGAAAAAACATTCAGTAGCCAAGGTGACAGGGCTTTAGACGGTGAAAAAAAGAGAAATTTACATATATATTTAAAAAAAAGAAAAGGAAACAGAAGGAAAGGACAGAGACTATATATTATATAACTCTGTTAAAGATTTAACAAAAACAAATTTCTTTTAGAAAAAAAATTTGGTTTAAAATAATAATAATAATATGGTTAGACTGTTGTAGAGGTTTTAAAATCTTCTAATAGAAGTAAAATAAAATTGGTATAATATTATAATCGGTCTAAAATGAGAAATGGGCAAATAATATATATAAATATATATATATACATACACACACATATTCATATCCACATACATATCCATACACATTCATATATATATATATATATATATATATATATATATATATAAACTTATACACACACATATATACATATACACATACATACATATACACTTACATATAAATGCATAAACACACATAACCACATATGTATACATATATACACAACGACATACAATCTAACATATATACAAATATATACATGCCTACACATAAAATACACCCTATAGACATACACACACACACACACACACACACACACACACACACACATATATATATATATATATATATATATATATATACGAATACTTACAGACACAGTCCACATACACATTGATATAGAAACAAGAAATATACATACATCACCACACCGAATAAATCTATTCAAGGATCCTAAACCCAATTTTCAAAATAAATTCAAAACAAGTTTAATTAATCCGACAAAAGTGATTTCTCTAGGAAAGTTTTAAAAAGAATAATTGAGAATTTACAATCCGCATTACACCCCAATCTCTGAAAGACCTATACTGATACCATTAATTGGTTCAAAAATATTAAAGATAAATTTAAATACACCTTCCTTAAATTTGACATTGTAGATTTTTATTCTTCAATTTCAGGAAACCTTCTATATAATTGTTGTATTATATTTGCTAAAAATTATGTAGAAATCAACGATAGAGATATTAAAATTATTTTAGCCGCTAAGAAATCCATTATTAACTACGACCATTTTATATGGACAAAAGGGCCCTATGATAATTTTGATGTACCTATAAAATCATATGATTCGGCCAAGGTTGCTGATCTTGTAGGAGCTATATATTAGATATCTTAAGTAGATTTTTAGACCATAAACAAATTGGGTTATATCGTGATGATGGTCTTATGTTTATCCCCAATAGTAATGAACCTTTAACGAATGGAATTCATAAAAAAGTCATAAGAGCTCTTAATTTTCTTGGCTTTAAAGTTGAAGTCACCTCCAACATTAAAATTGTTAACTACTTAGATATTACTCTTAACCTTAATGACGGCTCCCACCAGCCTTATCTCAAGGAAAATAATACCCCCCCCCAGTTATATTAATATCTTTCCTAACCAATCCAAAACGATCATGAAACAAATACACAACATCATAAATGCTAGAATTAACTGTTTATCGTCCAAAGTCAAAATGTTTAATGAAAATAAAGAAATTTACAATAAAACCCTTCAAACGAGCGGATACAAGAATAAATGGATTTATGCAAAACCAATTATTAACCCTAAATTATCTAATACTAAAAAAAGTGTAGAAAAATGAGAGTAATATGGTTGAACCCTCTATTCTATAGAC
>JBBBDQ010000897.1:1415000-1462500 GCA_037127315.1 Ascarosepion bandense | reverse complement strand
TTAGGCCAATCAATAGTTGTATAAAAAGTGCTCAATATATGTGTGTGTGTGTGTGTGTGTCATCCGCAGACAGATCTGTTTCGCTGTATCACAGCTCATTATTACGGTTAGACATCTGATTGTTTTTGATCCAGGATTGAAACCCGACCGAATTGGCGTCAGCCGGCGGTTCTATCTCTGAGCTATAGGCGCTCGGTAGAAAAAGGTAGACTTTTAGCGTGTGATATACCATGTATTCATACGCTAGTACTGAATGAACGATGCTTAGATGATAGAGTAAATACTGTTTTTTCAAAGTCTACCATTCTTCAGGGCGTAAATATATATATATATATATATATATATATATATATATATATATATAATGATAAAAATATAGTTTTATGCTATGTTTGTGGGTTAACTTCATCAATATCAACTTAATTTACATTCTTTCGTTTTATTGTTAACAGTTTACTTAAATATGGCGGGCCAAGCAAAACGGAACCAATTTGTCTCATATGAAGAATTTTGAGGTGATAAAGCATGTGAATGTCTGCAGAAAACTATTTTAAGAGGAGCAAACAACCTCACCAAATCTAACTCCAAAAAGAAATAGTTCAAGTCGTCAAAGGGAAATCATTGATGTCGTTAATAAGCGGGTGAAAAAAATCCATGATGCTGCATGAAAAAGATAGCAAAAGAACCAAATATTTCGGATCGCTCATTACGGATGATTCTGGAAAGGGATTAGGTCGAAATCTATACAGGATTAAACGACAACAGCTCTTCTCAGGTGCTTTCAATCAAAAATGATTTGGCAGAGAGAAGAATATGTAGTAAATGCAACGTGATGCAGACAAATCTTCGTTCGGTCAGACGATTTTTTCACTGTAGAGGATATGGTCAACTACCAAAATGATAGGTTTAACTTCATTTCACCGGAATGCGTCAGAAAACATTTCAACGGAGAGAAACCAACTGGTGTCATAGTTTTAGGGTACCGTTGCTTCTTATGGTTCAATGTCGACTTTGGTATTTATTAAAGAATGATTGAAAGTGAATGGCTGAGCTTACCAGCTAATGTTGTAAAAAGATGTGTTTCTATAATGCCAGCCATATTTGGAAGATGTTATGTCGTCATTCAAGACGGAGTTCCTACGCACACGGCTAATCTGATGCAGAATTGGTGCAAAAGACATTAACGTTGATTATTTTTCACAAGTCAATTTGATCTTCCATCAAGATCTGACATCAATTAACCCTGTAGACTCTGCTATATGACTCATACTTGTGAGCGATGTTTTTATGTATCGTATACTCAAGTGTGTCAGACCTGTAAAAAGATCTTATGACGTCGTGGTAAAATTTGGACGAAGAAGTGGTGAAAAATTAATGCATTTCAGTTGAGAACATATGAACTGTTACGGCGAAAGCAAAGGGCGGCCGTTTTGTATTGTAATTATATGTAAAATATTGTCAACAAACATAGCAATCAGTCAGTCGACTTTCATTAACCAAAATCTAAAGCCTTTTATTTAATAATAAAATGAATAATGGGTAAATATATATGCAAGACTTAGTAAATGATGTTCGCTAAAATCCTGAGAAAGCATTTTTTTGGTCACAGTAGTAAGATTCACTGCAAAATTTTATGCAAGCACATTAATTGAACATGCTAGCCATCGTAACGATCACAGGGGCGTCCCAACTTTCTTTTTTTTTTTTTTTTTTTGTCGTGGAGTGATAATTACGTTTTATGGTCACCTCAATTCAAAGGCCCCTTGTTTGAATCTAATGTCCCAATATGTCAACTTCACCACATCATCATAATAATAATAATAATAATAATAATAATAATAATAATAATAACATCGGAAAATCAATGTTCCTTTCTGACGCCAAATGGGTCGTACAAATTTGCTTAATGACGACCATGTAGGTTTTGTTCCTGTCTTTTTATGCAAACATTATGTTTCCATGGCTACTATCAGGTTGTTTGCAAACGTTTGGATCATGTGAAACTATAAACTGTACTCTTCTTCTTCTTCTTCTTCTTCTTCTTCTTCTTCTTCTTCTTCTTCTTCTTCTGTCATCTGCCGTTCTTCTATCGAAACAAACAATAAAAGACAATAAACAAAAAAAAGGAGAAAGAAAGAAAGAAGATGTATGAGTTAATAAATGTACCCAGCCAAGAACACAAAGGACGTGACCGTTTGTACGCAAAAGACTTTCCAGGTTTCTCTTGGAATCTTCTGTCTCCGACCTTTTGGACTATGGAAAACAAATTACACTACGGAACAATGGTAAGTAATATCCAGTCTATTTGTTATCTGTATTTACTAGATAATTCGTAGTACATTTTTCTTCTTTTTCCGCAGTTTCACTTACCCGCGGACAACCCTAAAAATAAATAAAATCCTAACTTTTACCAAACTCCTTCTTTTATGTAACGTGTCCCTTAAAAAATGTGGGTGATAGTGGCTCTTCACAATTTTATCCCAAATAAGTTCCCTCTCCTTAATTGTTCCTGATTTTCTAACAATTTACATCAATTCCTTAGGTAGTTAACGCGATGTTTCCCATTGCACTTCTTGCCTTCAATGTCCTGTGAGTGTCAGGGTCTCCAGACCGTTTTCCTCATTACATTTTCGAGTAATTTCAACGGTTTCTTTCTAATTCTAATTAAAAATACCCTTTTTGTTCCCATTTTCTTTAAAATTTTCTCATTCCTTACATGTTCTGTTCATGGTGTTCTCAGCATTCTTCTGTAGACCCACTTCTCTGTTGTTTCAAGTCTCTCCTTTATCTACGAGGAAATTGCCTAGCATTCACTGCCATATAAAAGAATTGATACTCCGTAGCGGTTCAGCACGCTTTTCTTTGTTTTTAATTTTTTAATTTTTGTTTCTCCATACTTTGTTTTCAGCTTTTTTTAAGGCACATTTCGTAATTCCAATGTGACTTCGGATTTCGGAGTCACATTTTCTGTTGTCCGTTATAACATTTCCCAAATATTTAACTTTCTGTACTTGACTGACGCAATGGTCCAAATGCGCAAGAGCCACAATGTTGGCAATTCGGATTTACCAAACACAAGCCGTAACGCGCTATCTCTATGTGAAAAAGTAGGAGACAGAAATCATATAGTGGGATTGCTAACATCTGTGATAACAACAAATCTTGTATACATAGAATTACTTTCACCATACTGTATTGTTATTTGTGATTGTTCTATTTTAGTTAGTTATTGATAATCTTTTATTATAGCTAGTTTAGAAATTAAACTTTATCATATGTAGGATGTGAAAATGATAGATAACGGCTAGGAATGAGAAATCGGTAAGCCGAGTTCGAATTCCAGTCGGGTTTACTGCATTTATTAACGCGCAAATACCCTTTGAAAAAAAGTATGAATTCAACTATTTCCCTTGCTATTGATTAGATAGTAGGACTTGTATTTGGAAAATTATTGTTGTTTAACCAAAAGAGAAATTCTTACAATCCAAAATGCTTCAGTTTTAAATAAATCACTTATAAGTAGACGACTAATGTTTCTATTACTATTACTATATCCAGCCTTTATAAGCGAAACAATTCTTGCAGTAGTTGAATAGGTAAAAAGAAAGTTTGATATTAATTCCTCGAATGATTACACTCTAAAAATATTACAATTCATACTATTAGTATAAATAAAGTTAATGAAAGAGATATCAGCCAAAAATGAATATTACCTAATAATGCTTCATCTGACCCTGCGGACGTCATTTCAAATTAAAACAAGCTGTATGACAATAAGTGTCACATGTTGTGATGGTCGTGTTAGCCTCAACTGAGCACAATTAAATGTTAAATATGGCTTCATTGACAACAGAGGGTTGTGCTTCCCAAATTATTTTTGTTTTGAAGCAAAGAATTTGTGAATAATGATGTTTATAGCGTAAAGCCAATGTTTCTGCCTTAGAGTTACATGAATTGAATTTTTCTTTTTCAAGTAGCGTTAGCTGGAACTAAATATATTCTTTTCCCTTGACAGCGTTTGTCAGTGGGCTCTTTAAGGTTGAACATCTCATTAACATTAAAAATATATCATCTGATCAAAAATCCATTCTAATCATGTTTGCAAATTTATGGTAAAAATGATTATATAATTGCCCTAGTCTTTTAGTAATATATGAATTATTGACCACAGACAATCCCCTTTCTTTCCTACAATGTGCAACATGCAAATTAAGCACTGATAATTATTCAGTTGTCTCCAGTACATATTTTGTATCTGCATATAAGCAGAACAGATTATTCTGCTTGCGTCTTCATTATTCTCTCACAACACACACACACACACACACACACACACACACACACACACACACACACACACACACATTGTGTATTTGGGTGTCAATCACTCTTTGATACAAGTTTCATTAAGTTAAAAGTAAAAACAAAATCATCCTTCTTAATGGGTAAATATAAATTTGGTATAATATCCCATATAACTGAATAAATTTATTATTTACCTAGTTTATTTAGGCTCATTGACTTTCTATAGTTTCACTAATCTTCCAACCCTTGATTTTATTAATTTTCCTATCGCTTTGAATTTAACATTGCTTACAGAAATTTTTATTACTTTCCACATCTTTTAGCTTAAATATTGTTTTCCATTTTCTTATGAATCTCTTTTAATGATGGATTAAAGTATCTTTGAAACTTTGGCAAGTTGGGCAATAATCACTTTGTAGAATGTGAGGAAGTATTGTCTTTCATAAATATATTCTTCATCTTAAAGCTTTTTGATTACAACTTGTACCACTCAAAAATATATTGTATAAGAACTTAGACCAATCCTCTGCATTTATCAGATCTCAATACTTTCTTGATTTTAAAGAGACGTACAATTTGACTGTCAAAACATTACTCCACCTAACTCTTTATATTTTTCTAACTTGTGCTGGTTCCATAAATGATCTCACCTCTGTCCCATCCATCAGTATTATCCAATGTCATTCTTTCTTCATTGCTCAAAATTACTTTTCATTTGGCTTTTCATTTTTTTAATCTTTATGTAAATGTTGGAGGTTGGCTAGAGATATCAGAGAAATTAGCATCCTTAATTTTCAGGACCTTTTCTATTTACATGCAATTTCTTCAAAAGGTTTCTTGTTGTTACACTTTTCCTCCTTTTATTTATTTTTATTTTTTACCACTCAAGTTGATATCAGTTGTGGTGGGGGTGCTTTCTCTTTGTTGTTTTGTAACCTCTGGTCAATCTTTTCACCTTTCAACATTGTGTCCTCATCACTCAATAACTTGAGAAGATCTTATCTTTCCTATTCCTTACTAGTAGCAGTTTTTTTTATATGTATCTGAGGGTGAGGTGGGAGTGAGTAACTACACTGCTTCATATACTTATTTACAATGTCATGAACAACATTTGATTTGCTTAAACTAATCTCACACAACCAAATCAGTTATTTTAAATGTTCCTAATAAGGAGATAATGCTAAAATTTATTTGGCATATTTATCATGAATAACATGTCTCCTGATCTTTTGAAATTATATTTTAATGAAATCTAATGCACACAAACACACATCTGTGTGTGTGTGTGTGTGTGTGTGTGTGTGTGTGTGTGTGTGTACAGACAGAAACTTTTCGTTAAATGTCAACAAAATTTTTTTAATGACTTTTTCAATATTTCTATTTTATATATATATATATATATATATATATATATATATATATATATATATAACGGTCATGTCACGTTGGATACACCGGTTCCCGCTCGATCACCGAAGTTGAGCCTGGTCAGTACTTAGGTGGGTGACCACTTGAGAATACCAGGTGCTGTTAGCACTCACGGATGTGCGTTGGGGTGCGGTGGATGTCGGCTTGGAGGGGGAAATCGGTGAGCCGAGTTCCAATTTCAGTCGAGCACGCTGCATTCACTTGCGCACTGGTACCCTTGGGAAAGGTATTAATCCGTTCGTTCCCTCCAATTATGGGTTAAATAATTGAGGTCTGCTGTTCGTGCGATTTGTGGCAGTCATCTGCACCAATTGTTTGTTATCAGCAGTTCCAAGAAGTGTGGATGGTACTACACAATGCCTTCACCACTATAAACAAATCTCTGTGTGGTTGTCTTGCTGGAAAAAGGTTGGACCCTCATACGTTGAACGCGACGGGAGAATCCATTATATCATATATATATAATTTTTTCCTGTTCAAATCTGAAAACATAATTTTCTATGTCTGAGCACTTACTGTCAGCATTAAGCATTTTTACTGCCCAGATAAACGTGTGCGTGTTCAACCCCAGCCTTTAACAAAACTGGAATGTTGTAGTTTTTAAATTTGCTTCAGTTCATTTACTCTTTTCGTGAAAGGTATTTAAATTTTTTTTTTTTTTTACTGTTCTCTAAAAGTAGAGTACGTAAAGATAGAGTATTTGACTGGATTCCTATTGTAAAGGCCATTTCTTGAGTCGAATTTTTTTATTTTTCAAAATTTCTGCCCAAGTAAAAAAAAAAGAAATTGATGTAGTTATCATCAATTACTTGAAAAAAAAATACTGAATTTTGGAAAAAATGATACAAAATATAGAAGTGATATCAATAAGATGTAGGTTTTTATTTCTATGATTGATAATGATAGTCACAAGAAAAGGGTAATATAAAAATACAGATTTATTAAAACTAACAATTTGATAAACTATGAGACACATTGTATTGACACTTGAAGACAGATCAATTGTTCAATTGACTCTGAGAAAATAGATTAACAACCCTTTCCCTCCCTACTAGAATCTGTGTATCTTGCAAAGTAAGAGTCCACGGCAACTTCGGACTAGGAGAGCGCAACGAAAGAGGAGAAAAATGGATCCAATGGTGCTCAGCCAATGACCAGGTCATTACTAACACCTGGTTCCAAGAACACCCACGACGTTTATGGACATGGAGAAGCCCAGGAGGGGACACGAAGAACCAAATAGATTATATAACTATAAACAAGAGATTCAGGAACGCGGTAGTCCAATGCAAAACATACCCAGGTGCTGACTGCGGAAGTGACCACGTCCCAGTCATCTGTAAACTAAAAGTGAAACTCCGAAGACTGAAGAAGCCCAGCATATCACCAAGACTGCAATACGACACACTAGAGGACGATCTCACCCTGCAGAAAGAATATAAAAACAGTGTGAGAAAGAAATATGAAGAACAAATTGGAAAAGGATACTCAAAATGGGATTCACTAAAAGAAGCAATGGTGACCTCAGCGAACAACATAGCCCCAAAGGAAATCAGACGCAGAGGAATAAATGAGTGGATGACCGAAGAGATCCTCCACATGATGCAAAGGAGACAAAAAATAACGCCAAGACACGGAGCAGAGTACAAAAAACTTCACAGGGAGATAAGGAACAAATGCAGACAAGCCAAAGAGGAATGGCTCAACAACAAATGTGCAGAAGTAGAGAGACTGAGCAGGAACAACAAAGCAGAGATGCATAAAGAGATAAGAGAACTGACAGGACAAAAAACCTGTTCCTCAACAGGATGCATAAAATCCAAGGAAGGGACAATCATATTAGAGAAACAGGAAATACTCCAGCGATGGGAAGAATACATAAAGGATCTCTTTTGCGACAAGAGAGAACAACCGAGAATACACAAGGAGATGGATGGACCGGAAATACTAAAATCCGAAGTGGAAGCTGCAATGGCCAAAATGAACAGAAACAAAGCACCTGGTCCAAACAGCATAGTGATAGAGCTGCTGACAGCCTTAGAAGAATATGGCATAGAAAAGATTACCGACATAATAAACGAAATTTATAGCAGCGGAATAATACCAGACGACCTATGCAAGTCGATATTTATAGCGCTGCCGAAGAAACCTGGTGCAAACGAGTGCGAACTACACAGAACTATCAGCTTAATGAGTCACATTACAAAACTGATTGTCAGAATCCTGATGAATAGAGCGAGAAGCAGAATCAGGCCAGAGATAGGACAGGAACAGTGCGGGTTCGTCAAAGACACTGGAACAAGGAACGCCATATTCATGATTAGGATGCTCTCTGAAAGGGCATTACAAATGAAGAAAGACTTGTACCTATGCTTCATTGATTACGCGAAAGTATTCGACAAAATACGACACAAAGAATTGATGGAAATGCTAGGCAACCTCGACATTTACGGCAAAGACATAAGAATAATCAAGAATCTCTACTGGCAGCAAACGGCCTGCATACGGACAGGTAACGACCTCAGTAGATACACAAAGATAGAAAAAGGCGTAAGACAAGGATGTGTCTTTTCACCGGATTTGTTCAACCTATACAGCGAGAACATTTTGAGGACCCTAGATGACACACCAGGATTTGTTATTGGAGGCCACAACCTGAACAACATAAGATACGCGGATGATACAGTACTAATTGCGGACACGGAAAGGAAACTGCAAGATCTCATACAGAAAGTAGCAGTGGAGAGTGACAAGAAGGGACTACAAATAAACTTTAAGAAAACTGAGTGCATGGTCATCAGCAAAAGATACAACCCAAAATGCCAAATACAGGTGGGGGATAACAGAATCAAACAAGTCCAAGAATTTAAGTACCTAGGAAGTGTTCTAACAGGAGATGGAAAGTGCGACACGGAGATCCGAAGGCGAATTGGCATGGCAAAGGACGCGTTCCAGAAGATGAGCAAAATACTAACACACAGGAAGATCTCAATAGAAACGAAGAAAAGAGTGCTAGACTGCTACGTGATGTCAGTTCTTCAATACGGCTGTGAATGCTGGACAATATCATCAAAAATGAGGACAAAACTGGAAGCGGCCGAAATGTGGTTCTACAGAAGGATGCTACGGATATCGTGGACTGAGCATACAAGCAACGACGAAGTGTTAGAAAGAATGGCAACAAAAAGGAAATTGATGCTGAGCATCAGGAAGAGACAACTGAAGTTCCTGGGACATGCAATGAGGAAGGAGAGCCTGGAGAACCTGATACTGACTGGACAGATAGAAGGAAGGAGAGACAGAGGAAGGCAGCGGATAACATATTTGCAGGATCTGATCAGGTGGATGACGGAACGGGGGTTGCCAGGAGCAACAGGAGCAAACATACTAAGAGCCACAAGGGATAGGGAGACGTGGAGATCCATGATCGCCTACGTCCTGAAGGGACAGGGCACATAGAAGAAGAAGAAGAGTCCAAAACTATACACATTTAATCCTATACTTAGATATCTATTTATCTATCTAGATCTATATCACTTTCTTTCTCTCTCCCTATAATTAGCTCTAACTCTCTCACCCCCATAGTTTGCTCTACCTCTGTATATATATATATATATATATATATATATATATATATATATATATATACTCCACTCACGTCTATTGAACAGGTGAAGAGGCTCATCCCTTGTTCCTTGTTTAGGATGTGGTTTCCGGTTTTCTCTTTTCCAATCCTTTCACTCTTTTCTTTTTTCTTTTTTTTTCAATTGGAGTAGATAGACTAAACTATCGCCCTGTTCACACTCCCCCCACGTCTATTGAACAGGTGAAGAGGCTCATCCCTTGTTCCTTGTTTAGGATGTGGTTTCCGGTTTTCTCTTTTCCAATCCTTTCACTCTTTTCTTTTCTTTTTTTTTTTCAATTGGAGTAGATAGACTAAACTATCGCCCGGTTCACGCTCCACCCACGTCTATTGAACAGGTGAAGAGTCTCATCCCTTGTTCCTTGTTTAGGATGTTGTTTCCGGCTTTCTCTTTTCCAATCTTTTCACTCCTACCTAGCCCCCTGCGCTTCAGTGGCGTTACCGCCTTGCTCGGGATGATATGATTTTTAAAAAATCTAATAATAATAATTCATAGTAATACTATTACTATTTCTATAAATAAAGCAACTAAAATTAAAATGAAATAAATATTCTTTTAAAAATAATGATTGATATTACTTCAACAAATTATTAATGCAGGATAATATTATGTTGATATTACGGATTGTTGAGTAGTTTTTGAACCTCTTCTAAACCCGAGTACCGACGCTACAGAATACCAATCAAAGAACTGTACCAAATAACACATCGCTTGAGGACTTTCAACAACAGCAACAACTAAAATCAATATCACATGCATATCGAGGAGCATAACCATGATGTTGACATTACACGCTACTTCAAACAAAAAGTTAGGAAGGAAACCTCAATCAATACTGGAAAGCGTGATAATCGCTACTGGCCTTGAGAGAGTTGAAAAAATGTTTTAATAGAAGAATATTATCAATTTCAGCCGAAAGTAATCCTGATTACTCGGTAAAGGAATGTGGAATGTTTTCTGATAAAGAAATAGTTAATATCAACATTACCATTTGTCTTTATTGCTTACAAACTTTTAACTACTACCCGATTCCGGCGTTTCATTCTATCTAAATTTCTTAAACAAGAAATTTTTATCATAATACATGGATTAATTAGGATTCACTTTTATGATAAAGTTTCTGCTAATGTACTCACTAACCTTCCTTTGATGCCTGTCACATTTGACAACCGAGACTGTCAAAAATAACCTTTATTTGATTCACATGGGTAACATTCATTTAACTGTCAAGTTCCATGTCCTTCCTAGGACAGTTAATAGACTTGAAAGACGTATTTTTCAGATAAAAATTTGTTTTAATAGAAAGAGTTTATAAATTTCAACCGAAAGAAAACTGGCCTATGAATGAATGCTGAATGTTTCCTTATAAGAAAACGGCTAATATTTCCATCACCAATATCATATACTGCGCTCATAGGCGAAACATTTCTGGCAGTAGAAGAATAAGTTGATAAGTAACTACCAAATTTCGTAATTTATTTTACCGAAGTGTTTTTTCAGAAAGTTTTTAGTATCGACTGTATTCTTTGTCCTGTAATTTGGAATAATCACCAGTCGACCCCTCCCATCACTACCAAATTAGTCTGTGTGTGAGACCAAGCCAGATTGTCTTCACTAAATCACCTTGATTTGGTGCAGTGGGCTAAGCAAGCTAGTCTCTCAGATTATTACTATGACACTAAGATTGTCATTAGCTGGGCACTCCACGCCTGTAGCTATGTGTCAAACTAAGTTTGCTATACATACCAAGGGTCAGTCAGTTAAGTGCCATACGTGATACACGCTTGGGCGATCTTGTCTCGAAAGAGACATGACTGACTCGGCAGAAGATTATCCCGCAGTAGGTTGCCATTGCTTTTCTGGTGCTAGACTGGTTGCCGACCAAGGCTATAGAACCCAATCTGTCCTGCTATTTAACCCATAACTGGAAGGAAGAGACGGATTAATACCTTTCCCAAGGGTATTTGCGCGTAAGTGAATACAATGGATTCAACTAGAATTCGAACTCGGCTCCCCGTTCCGAGTCAATATCCACTGTACCACAACGCACATGGGTACCTTACCAAAATGGAACAGCGATGCGCACGCAAATCCAACCTTCAAATCCAATCTTTACTGCCTGCGTCACACACACACACACACACACACACACACACACACACATATATATATATATATATATATGTAAAGAGATATGAGTAGGTCGGAGATAGGTAGATAATGATAATACGACTAAAAAATACATCCAAATTTAACGTGTTTTTTCATGCAATCAGTATATATACCAAAAATAGTTCGATAGGTACTTAGATCTATGTATAATATTAAAAGCCCAAGAATTTCACCTCCAAACTCTCATCAGGGCCAGCTGTTTGATAAATCTATTGAACTTATCAGATTTCATATTTGTACTTTTTGGAAAGAACAAAAAACACAAATTCCAACATTCAAATCAAATTAAATAATATATATGAAATAATAATTTTCTGTGATCAATGCAATAATTTTTGTCGAGAATGATTAGGAAGTGATGAATCAATCTTCGATAAATATTGAATTTTATATCTAATTTAATAAAGTATATATTAAGTTTGATACAAAATAAATTGCTGGCGTCAAATATATAAAAAATGTCAGATCATAAAAAATAATGATTCTAATCTCAGAACATTATAGCATTGACATTTAAGAAAATGTATATTTCTTATCATAAATATCCATATTTACAGATTTAACATGCCAGGCATGTTTGGCATATTAAAACGGCAGTATAAAATTCAATATTTCAAATCTCTAGTGACGAACAATGGTACTTTTCACAAAGACACTTCTTTAATATTCATGGTTAGTCAAATTGAAAAGAATCGCGAATATATAGTATTTATAGCTTAACTAAAGATAATAAATCTTTTCAAAATATTAAATAAATTTCTTGAGAAATTCGTACTACCGACTTCGAGGAGTGTTCAAAAAAAGTTACGACCCTTTTCTTTTCTTTTCTTTTCTTTTTTCTTTTTTTTTCTTTTTTTTATGTATTTTAATAAATGACAAAGCATGTGATCTTAGGTTAAAAATCTCAAAAATTAATCCTTTATTTAAAAAAGATTAATTTAATCTAAAAGTGTTTTTCTTTTTGTATCCCATAGAAGAAAGTATTTTTGATACCAGAATTAATTTTCTTTTTCTCGGAAAAAGGTATGTCAAGGTTCAAACAAAAAGGTTAGTTCTGTTGCAATGTTTTCAATAGTATTCGGTAGTATTCGCTTAGTACATCTGACAAAGTTTGCTATTTCTTTTAAGTTCTCTCACTTGCAAATATATCAGTACATCCCCTGAGAAAATAAGGAGTTTTATACTCTTTGTATTGCAGAATGTGTGCTTCTTCTCGGCATTGTTTCGTTTTCGGGGTTGATTTGATTTGCTTCTCTCCGCCTCTCCTGAGGTCTTGACAAAACGTCTTTCTCTTCCTATTTGCAGTCAGGGTATTCTTTTTCTGTTGTTACATTCTGGAACGTTTCTAGAATCCACTTCTTTTTTTTTTCTTTTGTATTTTTTAAAAATCAATTCATCTCAAGGAAAATAATAATGTTACTAAGGTTACTGGGAGTGAAAAAGATGAGAAAACTTTAGAAGGGACCCGAATCCAAATTCTAAACAAGGGATAATTCTGTACACCTGTTAAAAAAAAAAACAAAAAAAAAACGGGTGTGAACCGGACGATAGGCTTAGCCCTGATCATTGGAAACCATGTTTTCATTTATTTTTCTTTTTTGTTCATTCGGAAGGGTCACAATTCGTTATTTGTCTGCAAGATCCTAACTGGGACTGTCTATGGAAAGTTTTTCATCATTCTCTTCAATAACCTTTTCGGGGACTTATTTGATCTGCATGAAATATTTTGCCCTTCCCATTTTCATTTTTCTCCTATTTGCATTATAAAATTTAAATACCACAATTTAAACATCTATTTTTTTTTATTGTTTTCAATGTATGTCACATTAAATGGTCCACTCTTATTTACTGGTTGTATCCAGTTTCTCATGATTTGCCTTTCTTTACCAATCTGCTTTTTACAAATGCTGAAGCTAACTTTAATTAACTGAGTGACAAGCCTTTTAGTTATATTGATTTTCTCTTATATATATATATATATATATATACGTACCTCTATTAAATCGCTGAAAAACACCATAGTATGAAGAAAAAAGGATTTTTTTATAAAAAAAATGATTATGTTATTATTAAGAGGAAAGATCAAAGTATTCCTTAACAATAATATCAATCGTTATTAACAAGCCGCTAAAACATGTGTCTTTGTTTGAATGTCGTTTAAGGATTTTTCTTTAAAAGGTTGAACTAAGAAAAAGGGTAATACCTGCAACAATTTGTTTCGTTTTCGGTGTCTCTTTGTTATCCTCTCATTTTTCCGTGATCTTTCTTCTTTCTTTCTGTTGGAGACGTAGTTATTACAAGTCCTGATCTTCTTCTATTGGTACGTATTTGTTGGACGTTTCGAAAGCCTTCATTTGTTATATTCTGTGGGTCTGTGTTTCGTTGTTGGTTTACAAGACCATGACTCGGACTGCTTGTTCATTTTGTATGGCAAGTCCCTTGACTCAGTTAAGTGCTATACGTGATACTCTTTTAGATGATCATGAATCTTTCGAGACATGACTAACAGCAGAACATTTTCCCTCAGTAATTTGCCATTTCTTTCTGCGGTAGACTGGTTGCCAACCAAAGCTATAGAACCCAATCTGTCTTGCTATTTAACCCATAGTTGAAGGAGAAGAGACGGATTAATACCTTTCCAAAGGATATTTGCCCGGAAGTGAATGCAACAAATTCAACTGGAATTCAAACTCGGTTCTCCGATTTCTCGTTCCGAGCCGATATCCACTGCATCCTTAACTGAAAAGCAAAGGACTCAAAAGCACAGATTAGTAATTATTAATGACTGACAAATGTTTTTTCCATCGTAATTTGAATTAATTTTTGTCGTAACAATTCATAAAGTTGATCTATATTAGACAATAGTTGTACAACTTGAGCTACTAAAGTTAACGTTTTAGAAGTTCACATTTTTCTATGTGAATTTATTTCCTTCAATCTTTCGGTACTGCCATATTTAATGTTTTCTCTTTATAATAGCCCAGTACTGTCAAACGTTTGTTGGTGGAAAAAAGGCAACTGAAAGAACTATTACACAAGTTAGTATTATAAGGCAAGAAGAAAAGACTATTAACTATAAGAAGGCAAAACTCATGGTCGTCAGCAAAAGAAACAGTTTAAGATGTGAGCTACACACTGTTGACGTCAAAATAAGGCCGGTATAAAATGTGACTCTCTTCGCAGTTCGGTAACAGACAGAAAAATGTAACCCAGAAATATGAAGGCGCATAGACATAGCGTAAGACGTATTTCAGAACCAAGCACAATATTAAGAGAGATGACATTTTCGTTATTAATATCGAATTTCATATATAGCAGTGAATACTCTTCAATCTCTTCACAGACTCAGAAGTGATTTGGCGCAACAGAGATATGCTTCTAGCAACGAATGCTGAGAAAACCAGGTGAACAACGAACAAGTCGTGAGAAAAATAAGAACAAGTAAACTTCTAGTCATGTAAGCATTGGTCGGGACTTTTTGTCAGCTTTTCACCAACCGGGCAATGAAAGTCCATGATGCGTTTTTATCCTTGTTTGTGTTAATGTGCACAAAAGCTGGGAAAGGTCCACTGCACGCTCACAAGGAAACAAGAGGTAGAAACAAACGTCACAACAAGAAATACAACTTCGAACCCTGTTTTCAATAGGTAACTAGGTAGGTGACATCTCGGGACATCTTCTATCACTTCTAACATTTCAGAATAATAGATCAGCCTTTTCCTTCAACCAGCGAGCACTCCGACCGTCCTTCTGCTCATCGCAACATTATAACGTGCGACTGGCAATTCTAACGGGCTGTATCGGAACTACATTGACTAGGAGTATAAGTAATAATATTATATTGAACTCTTATTACTACTGAATCAGTCACTGTCATCTATTATCAATTTTTGCCTCGTATTTCTTTCATCGTAATTTCATTATCTTTAGTTATAGGAATATTATTAATAGTAATATATTGAATATTATTATTATTATTAAATGAAGCTTCATCAACCATTATATATATATATATATCTATATATATCTGTGTGTGTGTGTGTGTGTGTGTGTGTGTGTGTGTGTGTGTGTGTGTGTGTGTGTGTGTGTGTGTGTGTGTGTGTAAAAATATACTCACTTATGAACAGAGATTAAGGACAGGATGGTTAAATAAAATAAAGACAAGAAGAAAACTGTATTTCAATCGCTTACGCGTTTCGTCCTGTGATGGACTTTATCAAGGCAAAAAGACAAAATGAGCTTTATTCTAAATTACGCATCTACCAAACAAACAGTGTTGGCAACCACAAAAACGCTCACAAATCATTTCAAAAGATGAACAGAATATTTTAGTTTTTAGAATTCCTTCATGTGTAGTGCAAAGTCACGAGATGTTAAAATGAAGGGAATTCAACCGTTTTCTTTTAACTTTTTATTATGTATGTTAGTTTGTGTTAGTATAATTTCCATAAGCAAAGGTGAGATTGGGAAAAATCCGGGGCGCAAATTGATGTTTTGGTAGTACTGGATGGAGGCGCTCTCGAGAACTTTTCTTCTGAATAAATTGTTTACTCTTTTTATTAGTGTGGCAATTTTAAAATCAAAATTGTGGTTGAATTTATTTCTTTGAATCACTAATGCATTTGTTAGATTATTATTAGTGATGTCTCTTTTGTGTTCATATATACGTTTTTTGTTTGTTTGTTTTTTTAGATTTCTACTTGTTTCTCCGATGTACATGGAGGAACAATCCCGACAGTTTATTTTGTATACATCTGCTTGTTCATCATTTTGATTCCGGTTATTTTTAGATCTGATAATGTCCGTAATAGTTTTCGAAGTAGTTGTTACTATGTGTGTATTTTTTATATGAGATAGATTGTTTTTGGATATTAGATGCAATGGAGTTGGTTGGTAGTCTGATGTATTTGTTATTGTTTAGATTATTATTGTTAACAGTGTTTCTTTTGTTGTGGTTGTATATATTATGTGCCTTTCTTTTTACATTGTGAATAAAGTGATATGGGTAATGCAAGTTTCTGAATGTGCTTTCTATGTATTTTTCTTCTTTTGTTAAATATTGGGGGCTGCATATTCTTAGTGATCTTAAAAAGATGGCGTTTCATGGCGTTTAACTGACTGATTGTATCTATGAAAAATATAACAGCTACTTTTATGAAGGGATGCTGCAAAGTGCTCGGTTGATCCACTTACAAAATCATTATTTCGGTGACTAGATCCGAAGATGCATTGGGATGGCCATGGATGCATTTCAAAAGCTAACCAGAGTACTGAGAGACAGGAAAATCTCATTGAAAACAAAGAAAAATAATAGACTGCTGTGATTCTGTATGGCAGTGAATATTGGTTGCTCTCTTCAGGAATGAAGGAGAGGCTCGAGGCAGAAGAAATGTGGTTCTACAGAAGGATGCTGATGATACCATGGACCAAGCATGTGAGCAACGACAAGGTGTTGGAGTGGATGCCAACGAGAAGGAAACTCGTACTTAACATCAGGAAGAGACACCTAAGGTTCCAGGGACACATAATGAGGAAGGAGGGTCTGGAGAATCTAATACTCATAAGATGGATAGAGGGAAAGAGACAGGGGAAAACAGTGAGAAACATATTTGATAGGCTTCAGCAAATGGATGGTGGAGCAGGGAAAATATTAAGACCAGCATGCGCAAGTAAAAGTCCATGATCTTCTATGTTCTGAAGGAACATGGCACATGAAGAAGATACATGGAGCAGATTAATTTCATGATCTTTGGTCAAAAGTTTATACAGGGCAATGGTGTATTTGTACTCCTCAACACCTTTTTAAAATCTTAAAAATTTATTCTAGAATCCCTTCAAATTTTGAAAACTGTATGTAAAATTCTTTTTGGGACGACCATCAGCTGCATAATCATGTTCTCCTACAATTAATGTATAGTGTTCATTAAAGCTCTCGGGAATTCTGTAAACAAAACTTAAAAAGAAAAATTATATGAGAGTCGAATTGAAAGAATGAAATGAATGCTGAAAACATTTTTGAAAAAATAATAGATTCTATGAATTCTATGAAAATCTGGTAATCCATTTAACATTAAAGTTGGTGTTCAGACACCCCCTCCAAAAAAAAAAAAAATAGAAAAATTTATTTCTTAACATTGCTGTGCTTTTTCAGTCATTTGCGGAACTGTTATCATGTTTTGTTTTTTTGTCAAGATGTTGACATTCCACAATACTTCGGACGGATGGTTAGGAGGGAAGCCCACATCATTGCTGGGAAGAGGAATAAGTTACTGGACTTCAGGAACCTATTTCCCCCCACCCACCCTCAAATTGTTTTAATACACACCTCCTAACACACTAACCTGCTCCCATTCTATCAAGCACTCTTCCCATCTGCCCGACCCTCATCCTCGCTATCCTTACTCATCTGTCACCTTTCTCCTGACATTCCCTATGTCTATCCACTCCTTCTCTTTACCTTCCCCTATGTAGCCCCATGCGCAATAGTGGCAGTGGAATGCCTTGCTTGGGGTGAGATGATTAAAAAAAAAAAAAAAAAAAAGAGAAAGACTTCTATAAATTGCAACTGAAAGTAGTATTGGGTACTCGATCTATGAATGCTGAATATTTCTTCATAGGGAAACAGCTAATATTACTATTATCTTGTCAGAATCCATCTTCTACATTTATAAATCTACCATTCGTTCATACAGTGAATATTGCTGCCATATCTGATCTGGTGCTTTTACTACATGTTTCGAGATTCGTGACAATATTCGAAGAAGGGTCTCTACTGACTTGACATCTCAACTTGTCATTTTGTCACTGCTATGAATGGCTTTCCCCTGATTTTTCTACAATAATTTTCGTGGCAAATATTCTGATGAGCTTTCTTTCTTTATGCTTCGACTGTATAAATTGAAGTGTGCTACTAGGTTATCAAGTAGGTCTCACCATTTGCTTATGAACTAGCTTGATGTAAATGTATGTTCTACTTAAATGTTTCTTTTTCTCACTTGTGGAACTCCTTTCTGGTTTCTTTCCCTGTGTTGGTTCCAATCTATGGTCGGAATGACTGCAAAACACTTTTCCCCTCAAAAAAGCAAAATACTGATTTTTAAGAATAGTTTCGCGCGGAAAGCTTTTCGGGGCCCGTTTGTATATGTGCATTTAGTTCTTATTACTTTAAACGCTATATTTTAGTGGATACACTAGTGTCAATAGACGTCCTGTTTGTGAATTATAGTCTACCCGCCTGGCCATTCGAGTTTCATAACAAAGAAAATGTCCCCAATCCCAGCGGGGGTTAGAAACTGCGAATTTATAGAGAAATCACCGTCTAATTTAGTGTTATTTAAACTGCTTTATCCAAGTAAACTAAACTCACTTAAGGTTAGCCATAGAAAATTGTCGTTTCCTTCTTCATTTTACATTCAGTAAAAGCTAATCTGATGACGAGTAATGTTCTTCATTTTTATGGGCACAGGTAAAGACATTTTGACTTCCAATCTCTTTTGTTATGGATTTCCGGTTATTTTCTTCCTTTGTTTTTTCTTTTCTTTTTTCCTTTAAGATCCAGACAATAAACTGAAAATAATCTAAGAGGGTTGTCTAATCGGCACGTCTCTTCCTAAAATCCGAATTACTAATATCTATGTACTTCAAAGAAACGAGATGCATAAAGTTTAAAATGAATTTGTAAAAATGAAAAATCTTTCTTGAAGTTGAAGCTTTTTTTTTTAGTTTTGATTTCAGACTAATAGATTAAATTTAATATTTTTAATAAGCAAAATACTTTAAAGTATTTCAAAACTAATTTAAATTGATTGGATTGAGTTTTCGTTTTTAAATTACTAAAATTGATGATTTAATCGCCGTAGACAGTCATGTTATCTCAAAATCTCTATTAGAAAATCTTTCAAAAATGAAATATACTTTTCTGAAATTTTATCTGAGAAATATTAGCTGATTTAAAGTTTAATTATTCTGATTTTAAACAAATATTGCCTACTTTAAGTTTCAAATATTGTAGAATGCATTTTTAAAACGGCGGTAGCTGTTTATTTTAAATGTTAATTTGAATGACAGACGGAGGTTTATATATTTTATCTACGGTGCATATACCTGTAAAATTTAGTTGAAGAATATAAGTTGAGCGCCTTTTTTATGTTTAACTAAACAGTCATCTTTAAAACGTTTGGAAAGTATTCTTCAAAATCTTATGTTTTATTGAATTTTAAATAAACTGGCTTTAAATTTATTATAGTTATCGCTCTTATTTTCTGATAATGTTGTGTCTTTACAAGAATAGTTATGTTTGTACACAAAACAATTCGAAATTCTTTTTAAAATATCGCCGTCGATGAATAGTACTAAGCTTTTCCATTTTTGATTAGTAAATATAATTTTTTTTTTTACTTAAAAGCAATATTACCTAGCCGAGACAAAGTAATACAGAAAAGATAGTTAAAAGATAGTTAAAATTAAAATATATATATATATTTCTTGTAAAAATTTATTATTCCTAATTTTTTTTAAGACAGTAGTGTCCATAATTTATTTTATTCATAAAAGCAATTTTTTTTTAATTAAGTAGTATCTTAGTTTCATTACATTTCTTAATTTTACGATTAAGAGCGGATTTTCGGCAACTGGGGGTCCTGTTTTACAAAAAGAAATTTATCTTTCAAATTCTCCAAGGAGTTAAATGTTGTTGTGCTTAATTTTTATATTAGTTGACGTGATATCAAAATTAAGTGTGAAAAATTTCATTTCTCAACATTATATCAGTGGGGGAAACACACACACACACACACACACACACACACACACACACACACAAACATATATATATATATATATATATATATATATATATATATATATATCCCATCATTTTCTAAAAAAAAGGCCATTTCTAATATAATTTAATTTATTTGGGTGTAAGTCCTGAAAGTTTCATTAAAATATGACAATTATGTGATTTTGCAAAATTTTCCAAATCACCGAAATTTCCTAATCTCTCGACGCAAAGAAAAGAAAACAAGATATTTCAAACCGAAACTTCGACTGTTCTAAAAATGATATAAAAAACAAGAATGAAAAAATCCTTTTGCCTTTTAATAATAACATTACAATTTTGACGATAAAACTTTGTTTTTATTAAGTTTTTAGTATTTTTTCTTATCATGGTATGTTATTTTTAGCGATTCAGTTGGAGTGATTTATTTATTTATTTATTTTATTTTTTTTTTTTTTGTCAAACGGCATATCAACTTCATATGGGTCATTTAGTGCCTAAAATTAATTTTCATGGGTGCTGTGAAGTAATAAAAATATGATGTTTTTCTGCTTTCACAATTGATGACATGGTAAATGATACTCAGCTTTTTGCATGTGCATGTTTGTGTCTAAATAATTACGAGAGGCGGTGATATGTGTTTTTTTTATGTTGTAGATTGGTTGAAGTTATATTTAAGAATACAGTTTGATTTAAGAAATTGTTGGATATTATATAGACTAATGTCATGAAAGAGTTCTTTAATATTGGTTGTTTGGTTCATTTTGTTTAAAGGCATAGCAACCTCTACGGGTTACTTAATGCCGAAATCTGAATAATCTGACTACAATTTCACGGCTTCAATTAAATATATTTTGAACGCAATTGTGTGTCTTCAACTACAAGCAAAATATATTGTTGGCTATTTTGTTTCAAAAAATGTATTGTTGGTCATTTAAGCATAAATATGAATTGTTTGTCCTTGTATAAAAATCTATTGATGCTATTTCTACTATAAAAAAATTATTTTTATACTTTCATAGTGCTTTGTTAGTGGTTTCACTATTTGCTAGTGCTACCATCTCGGATCAAAGTGGACCTGGGAACAACAATAATTAAGAACCGGCCTTACCGTTGCTATAGTTTATACCCAAGGATTGAAATAGGATATACACAACCGGTCATAATTATTAAGCCACCCCAGCTTTTTCAAAAGAAATAATGTATTTTATACTGTTTTTAGTATTTATTGCCAAATGAATATAGAATGGTTCTTTTGTTATTATTACTTCGAAAAATTTTACAAGGCAAGGAAGCAAAGAGGAACTCGTCCGATTCATCCTAAATTTTCTTCATTCTTTCATTGATGCACATGTAACAAAATTCATTCTATTTTCATTTACAATTATTCACTTGGCAATAAAGACTAAAAAATAGTATTAAATACATCATTTTATTAAAACACTGGGGTTGCCTAATAATTATGGCCGGTAGTGTATGACAAAGTGGAAAAATAATTCGTGTGACACGTTTCGTCCCTTAGGACATCATCAGACTAAAGTGACTTTTACATTGATGTAACAAAGGATGTCACATTGATGTGACTGCACACAAAGGAGAGGGACTTTGAAATTTTAAATTTAATTTTTTGTTAAACATGTGTTTTGAGTATATAGTGTAGCCGATTTAATTATGTTCATAAACATTAATTAGGAAATTTTTTCAACCCACCTTTGTGTTCGCACTCAAATATTTATGAAAAAAAAAAGCCTTTTCAGTGATGTCCTTTTCAAATCAATCACCAACAATTAAAGATTTTTACTACTAAAACTGATTCTCACACGGAAAGTAATCGTTCTTGTTTTATCTATCAACGTCTAACTTGATCACTGGCCGTTTTAAGGAAGTTATTTAGAGTTTTTGTGATGCACACAGGAACATTTCCCAGAAAGAAGTGTCATTCAGACAGCTTTTCTTTTTTTTTTACTAGAGTCTCTGCTTTGTGAAACAGACTCCCGTGAAGATTATTCCCCTACCATTATAATCTTAACCTTTCCGAGTCTAGGATCAACCATTATCTATTCTACATATCTTAATCATCTACTATTCTCTCGTCCATAAAAATATTCTATTCAGTCATCTTTTACTTTAAGTGGTTGTATTGGGTGAATAATAACGCAAAAAAATGCTAAACAAATCTTATTTACAATCAACTGCAACTAACATGAGATCTTCTATCAAAGAAAGCAAAGTCGAAAAATTTTAATTCCCAATATTTGTAGCCAGTAAGAAAAATGGTTTATATTTCTTCAGGCACTGAACTGACTTTTTTTTTTCTATTTGCAGAGCAAAATGGCAAATTGAACAAAGATTACAACATGAACTTCATTCATTAACCTAAATCATCTGGCGATTTTGATACTTCAATCGTATTCCGATTCAGCATGGAACAGCGATTACTAAGTTTGTCTCGTAGTGCCTTACTCTTATAGTGAAGTTGATCCTCATTGGGTACCCAATATACCTGACGAAGCTTAGCAATTGGGCGTCTCATCATAGAGTAGCTATTAGTTTACTCGTCTGACAAACCAATAATGTAGTGAATTCGATAGAGGCTGTCTCATACTTATGATTACACAAAGTAAATAGATTACATCACCTTGGAGCTAGTCTGACACACAACAACAACTGCAGTTAAGTCAGTTCACACTAGATGCTTTAGATCATTTGGTACTATTTGAAAATTTGCAAAATATCTATTGCACCTTAAATATAAAGAAGAGTTAATAATGTCACGCACCCACACACGTGCGTGCTACAGACACACTTATTTATACATATATATTATGCTTGCTTGCTGATTAATTATTATTTATTTGTTTGATAAATATATTTTTTATTTTTGTATTTTAATTTATTGCTGCATGAACCTCAAAGTTGTACGAAATGATGCTGAAAAAGGTATATTTTTATTAATATATACTTTTATGCGGTCGCCATCTTATCTCGGCTTTTTTTATTAAGATCAAAGTGTAGTATCTGTTATTATCAACTTAATCTAATTCTCTCTCTTCAATTCCCTCTTTCTTTCTTTCTTTCATTTTCTCATAAAAACCAAAACCAAGTAGTGTGTTTTCCACTCTTTCCACACAATCAAAGCGGAATAGTCCATCATTTATGAATTATTGGCAGGGCGTAACAGTCGTGCAAAATAGCATGGGGGAGGCAGCTGCAATTATAAGATAATAACAACTGACAGTAAAAACTGTATTTGACAACATTTGATAAAAATTTGATAATTATTGCTCTAGATATCTGTTGAGTAATCTTACTGACTAAATTCTGCTCACTCTGACATACTTAAATTGGAACATTTTACGTTTATCAATAAGCGTTATTATTAATATATATGTGTAGGTGGGTGGGTGTGTATGTACTCCCTATGTATTTTTCTTATATTTCTATTTGTTTTGTTTTGAGTTTGTTTGTTTTGCAATGTAGTCGTGAAGATGTTTATGATTTAGTTAGCTTTGTGTATAATATCTATGTAAAAAACGCATTTCTTTTACTTTTGTAACCATCTCTAAATAATCAAGTTTTATTATCAGGGCAGTAATAGTTTTGGACATGACCTTTTTTTGATAACCTGTAAATAGAAATTTTAATATTAAATTTCTAGAATAACTCTTCCATTATTTCGAACAATCCTTGTCCGCCTTATAAAACGAAGAATGAAAACGTTATTTCCTCAAAATAAACATTTTAAACACTATAAATTTTGAGCGTGTGTGTGTAAGAGAGAGACAGAGAGGGTGTGCGAGTGTTTATGTGTGTGTGTGTTATTGCTATTTTGTAGATAAGCAGTTATGAGGCTCATTAAAGTCTATGTATTAACTTCATTTTTCTTTCGCTGTTTTGTTTCTTTTGGAGACGAAATAATAATTAGCAAAGATGGGGATTATATAATTGACTTTATTTTATCTATTCATGATGGTGATTGGAAAGAAAGTGAGAAACCTTTCCGTATGAAAAATGTGCTGGCCGTGGAAGCCATCATTTCGGTCATCGAAGATATTAACGGTGACCCGGGGTTACTTCCCAACATTACGCTTGGTTATGTCATTCATGACGATTACGGCTCGAAACAGCGTTCCACCGAAATTGCAATGTCTCTGATGAGCCGAATCATCAGAAATGAAAAAACGTACAAGATAAAACGTCGAGAGAATTCCAAGTGCAACCGAACGCGTTCCAATGATAACTGGAACAGCCAGAAAAGGATCTTTGAAAAACCTGTCATCGCCGTTGTTGGAGGTACTACAAGTGATACAGGTAACCAGATAGCTACAGTACTGAGATCTATTGAAATCCCTATTATCAGCTATATGGCTACAAGTGAGCACCTGAGAAATGATAACGATTTCCCGTACTTAATCAGTTTGCTTCCGTCAGATAAATACCAGGCAAAAGCAATTATGGACCTTATCGATGAGTTCCAATGGAGTTATGTTCTTGTTCTGGTTTCTACTTCTTATTATGGAATTGAAGGTAAGTTGTCATGTTTTTTTTTTCTATTTTTGTATGTATCGCAGTTATCGCTGACAAAATGAAAATATTTCAATTTCCCCCCCACTTTATTCAATGACTACAATAGTATAACGGTTAGCGACTCGGAAACGAAATCAGCGTATCAAGTTCGGATTCCAACCTAGATAATTACATTCATTTTCAAATAAATAACTTAGAAGAGGTATGAATTCATCTCTACTCCCCAGCTATGGGTTAAATAACAAGTTCTCTTACCAGTATAGAAACATAACTCTGAATTAAAAAACACCCTGAAGAGGGATAGACTCCGTCAGGATATATTAAATTATATTAAATATTTTGTTAAATTATTCCCATTTCATTTGTAACTGATTTTATATTAGTTCAGTTTACATCATATTTTGTTGTTTTTAATACTAATACTTGCATTGTTTTCCATTATACGTCAATTCAATAAGAAAATAGTGTGGTAACCATGAGAACCAGTTTAATATTGATAACCCCAAAGGATATGCCACAGAGATTATCAACAAGCGATAGATGATAAAATTTTCTCTTCACTGGAAGATTGCTGGTGCAGAATAATGAATGAGCAGTTGGATAAACCATTCTCCCCAAATTATCTTACTGTACATGAAGTAGTAACAGTAAGAAATTGTTACACCTACTCTGCCAGTTAAATTCTATCTTACCCTAGATACACCACAGTTATTATGGCTGCCATATATGTTGTGCTTCTACGACCCGAATGAGTCACGTAACTCGTGATGTAACATAACGGTTACATCACCAGAATTGTCACACTTACTCTGCCAGTTAAATTCTATCTTACCCTAGATACACCACAGTTATTATGGCTGCCATATATGTTGTGCTTCTACGACCCGAATGAGTCACGTAACTCGTGATGTAACATAACGGTTACATCACCAGAATTGTCACACTTACTCTGCCAGTTAAATTCTATCTTACCCTAGATACACCACAGTTATTATGGCTGCCATATATGTTGTGCTTCTACGACCCGAATGAGTCACGTAACTCGTGATGTAACATAACGATTATATCACCAGAGATATCATGTCTTTTCTTTATTTCTGTCTTTATAGGGTTGGCTATGCTGGAGAGAGAAGCGGCTAAGAGAACGATCTGTCTTCACAGTCGAAATATCTTGATCCCAACTGGCGACACCAGTAATAACACGTCAATACGAAAAGCCGTGGAGCATATTAAGAAAGACAAGAGACTCACGGTTGTTATCGTTTTTATGTATGTGAACGATGTTAAACGTTTATTTCAAGAGGTTGAAAGGCAAAACGTTACAGGTAAATAACAAGCAATTTTTAAGTATGGCCATCTCGCTAAGCGGACGTGCAGACAGAAATTAGGTTAACAACTCAATGTTTACTTAAGTGTTCACTTTGCACAAAAAAAAACAAAAAAAAAAACAAAAAAAACTCGGAAGTGTCAAAAATGTATCTCTCCCCACACCCTCTATCTATGGATTAAATAGCTGGGTAGATTAAACTTTTTATCTTTGGTTGATAGCTAATCTATGGACTAACGTATCATTTTGAAAACTAGAATTTTGAAAGTTGAAATCCTTAATATTGTTGAAGATATCGCTAACATTTTTGTCGAGATTTACATACTCTAAGGTTCGTTCAATTTCGCAAACCATAATTTGTTTAAGCTGATTCGAATTCCAGTTGAATTCCTTGCATTCACTTACGCACAAATACTCTTGGGATAGGTATTAATCCGCCTCTTCCTTCCAGTTATGGGTTAAATAATAGGATAGATTGGGTTCTATAGCCTTGGCTGGCAACCATTCTACCGCAGAAAGTAATGGCAACCTACTGCGGGATAATCTTCTACCCAGTCTGTCATGTCTCTTTCGAGACATGATCGCCCAATGCGTGTATCACGTATGGCACTTTACTGACTAATTTGTTTGGAAAAATAATTTGACAAAAACCCTACTTCACGTTTTAATAATTTCTTTAATTTAATTTAATTTTATAGGACTTTATAATAAACAATATTTTTAAGAAAATTTCTTTTTTCTTTTTAACAGCGAAGACTAAATTTTTAGAATTTCTTACGCTTGAGCATGCAACATACAACTGGCCATGAGTAAATATTTCTTTCTGGATCCAAATTCCAACTTTTTGAAGCGTTTGGCATCGGGATTTGTTTATAATTCTCGTAAACGATTCTTATATATAAAAATTTAATGAAAAGCTATGCAAAAATACGATAATACATTTTTATTAAATAAAAATTTATTTTAATCAATAAATTATTTTTAAAATAGTGGGAGTATGTTAATAATAATATTTTTTTCTTAAAAATTCTTGAAAATTGTACTAAGCTACGCACCCTAGTAAAACCAACTGTACTTTGTACGTCCTTGCCTGTTTGTACTTCTCCCAAGATTTGGTTTTTATTGGTCAATGTATGGCTATTTTAGTGGGCGTGACGGACGGATTAACTGAAGTCACAGAATTTTATATTTATAGAAATCATTCAAAACCGTACAGAATGCAACACAAAACCATTCCATTAGTTTTCTCAAAAACATTCATAGCATGACATTATTTACATGCTTACTTATATTCTTTCATACTCACTAACCCGTGCAGCGTAGTGACTTTGTTGCCTTGCTTGGGATGAAATTATTAGAAAATAAAGCCATACTGACTAGACCTTAGTTATAGTTTCTGGGAGAGACGGCACAATATCATGTTATCAATAATTTTGAACACTTAAACTCTCTGTCACGATGTCATTTGACTTCGTGCTATTACAATCATTGACGACTTTCGAACAGTCTTGTCTGCCCAGTTTCACTCACAAGATTCGAGTCAATCCGTGGTATATTTTTCAAGCACCTTCCCACATTAAGAATTCACCACCCTGACATATAGACCATGGTGAGATTCAAATCTTGGTACTATGATTAGACGCGAGCGTTCTAACTACTTGACTTGTATGTGACAAATGTAAGAATTTAATGTTGCGTTGTGAATATTGCTGTTGGAAACACAATATCACAAAGTACTCAGGACTTCATCTTTAGCACGGAGTAGATTTTTTAGGTTTCCAGTTATAGGTAAGGATTAGGTTAGCTGTTTTAAATTTTTATAGTAAATTATTATCTAATGTGTTTATTATGTTTAGTGTGTGTGTGAAAGAGAAAGAAAGAAAGAAAGAAAGAAAGAGAGAGAAAGAAAGAAAGAAAGAAAGAAAGAAAGAGAGAGAGAAAGAAAGAAAGAAAGAAAGAAAGAAAGAAAGAAAGAAAGAAAGAAAGAAAGAAAGAAAGAAAGAAAGAAAGAAAGAAAGAAAGAAAGAGAAAGAAAGAAAGAAAGAAAGAGAAAGAGAAAGAAAGAGAAAGAAAGAAAGAAAGAAAGAAAGAAAGAAAGAAAGAAAGAAAGAAAGAAAGAAATGTAGGTACGGCATAAAGATTTAAGAAATTTGAACAGAGTACGAATAGAATGCAATGCGAACCTTTCCCGTTACTCTTTGTGAGCAATAATCTTTGTTGAGGCTAGTAATTCGATGAAGACTGTAGAAACTAAATGCAAGGGCAGGTATAAATATTGATAATCTCATCTCTACAACTATTTGCTAGCACCTCATATAATGTTTAATGTTTCCTTTTGTTTTATTTTTTTCTCCAGGAATCACATGGATTGCAAGCGAAGCTTGGGCTGAAAGCGACGCTATTCTAAATTTCCCACCTCACGTCGTACTAGGTAGTCTTGGAATAAAATTGGTCTCAAAATTATCCGGGATAAACAAACGCATGTGCCGGTTTCCACACACACGAATTAACATCTGGTTGATCCCGTTTCTCTGTCAATACTACAACATCAGTCAACCGAATTGTTCTCTCTCTTATTTTCTTAAAAAATCTCGGATAAATAATTTGTGTTTTCAAAGCCTTTTCTCGCCGTCCGTGATGTATACATGGAGTCTCGCTGAAAACGCAATCTTCACAGTCGCGCATGCGTTAGATGATATAATTTCTGACTCAACCAAAAAGACGTTTGATTATACTGCCATGTTGAACAGCATAAAATCAGTGAAATTCACAGATTCCTCTTCTCGTGTTGTTTCGTACAATAATTATGTTGGCCCTTCTGTTTTGAATTACACAGTTGTAAATATTCAGTCTATCGGCAGTAATGGACGGCTGAAATTTATTCAAGTGGGAAGCTGGGCTAAAGATCTTTTAAAGATGAAAAAGAAGAGGAAAACGTTGTTTCTATGCAAATCCTCAATACAATGGAACACGGGTACGTTGTTTTTACTAAATGTTTTCTTTCTCACAACATTCAGCTCCTTCGAAAGAAATATATTATCATAAGATGTCGCATAGATTCGTGTATTAGTTGATGCTAGATTTCTTATCAAGTGATCATCTGTGTAGATGCACGGTTTGTGTAATTAATGGTCATTGTCACGAAATTTCAAAAGCTGCCTGTCGAATTCAGTCTCTTTATTTCGCGCGAATGTCCTATGAAAAGTCATGAATGCATGTTCTAGTTAAGGGTTAAATAGCAGGGTATAATGAGCTCTCTTACCTTGAGGTGGCAGCCAGTCTAGTGAAAAGAAGGCGCACTGTATTCAAAACTAGCGAGAAGAGGGATGGGCTCCGTCAGGCTATCGTGCATGTTGTACTCCTACGATCATGATGGAATATTGAACTCGTGTTGTGAGGTGACGATTCATTTGTACGCCGTGTATCGAGACGAGCGTCAGTTTTTTAACGTAAGTTTTAACGTTTTAGTTTCTTTATACAATTATTGGATGGAGAAAAAGAATGTTCTACTCAAAACTTCTTAACGTTAATAGTCAGTTCGTTGAACTAATATTGGGATATGCGTGCAATCTTCTATGTGCCGTGTTCTTTCAGGGCGTGAGCGCGATCACGGCTCTCCACAATTTTCCTGTTATTTGTAGGTCTGAGTAAATATTGCCTTTTGTTATTTCTCTTAAACCTTGTTCTGCCAAATATTTACACAAGCTCGTTAGGTATGCTGTGCGCTGTATTTCTCTCTCCCTCCCTTTTGCCTTTAATATGTTCTAAGTTGTCCTTATATTTTCTATTGTCTCTTTTCTCATTATATTCCCTAAAAATTTAAATTTTCTCTTTCTGAGTTAAAGTATAAGAGTTCTTTTTGTTTCCATTTTCTCTAAAACTTCGTTGTTTTTCACATGATCTGTCCATAGTATTCACTGTATCTTTGAACCACATTTCTGTTATTTTAAGTCTCTTTTTCATCTACAAGGAGATTGTCCAGCATTCACGGCCACATAACCAATATTACATAACAGCTCAGTACTTTTTTCTTTGTATACGAATAAGCAAATATGAAAAAAGTCTTTAAGGAAGGTTTTAACCTAAGTTTGCCATGTTTCGACGCATCCGGTTCTCAAGATATTTCAAAACGCTTGAATATCTACTGGATAGAAACCATACTCGAATATATATTAAATAAAATAATAGATAATTCGTTTTTGTTTTTTTGTTTTTTTTTTGTTTTTTTCATACTATGTCCATTCAGAAGGTAGGTGATCATGTCCCTTCACAGATTCCGTTTCTTTATTTTCTGTGAATTGCCATAACTTCTTGGGGAAGTTAGTGGAGTGGTTTCCCATTGTTGCATCTTTCTCATTTTTTAACACCATGACCCATCATGAAGTAGATAAGCATTTTCCTTATTATTTGTGAATTAAAATTATTTTTAAAAAAGATAATAGATTAGTTTTTATAATAGTTTTACAGCATCATAGTATTTTTCTTTTTATCATGTCATGTCTATTAATGAGGTAAATGACTATGGCTCTCCACAGTTTCCATTTTTGTTATCTGTGAATTATCATGATTTTTTGAGAAATATAGGAGAGTGGTTTTCTTTTGTTTTTTCTACGATTTTGAAATTCAGAGTTATTCTTTTAGACTGTCGAGAGAGCTCATTAATGACAGCTGTTAATTTATAGCTGTTTAGAGAAAGAGAAAAGATATGGGTTCATGCCTTTTTAGGGAAGCGAATGTCTCAAGCCGATTCCACTTGCCGCACCGATTACCATTACACTGCCTGCATAACCTAAACTAAGTAAAGCGTTTTTGTTAACGAAATATCCAAATTTCGATATTTGTATCTTGTAGGAATCATGAATTTGATTAGTATAAAAGTAAGAGTGCCTGTCTTAGTCTCCAAATTAAAAAAAAATGACATTTTACCTTAATTAATTTCTTCTTCATTTGAATAAATGCGTAAAAGTGCAGAATGTATTGCAATGATCGACCTAAGTGAGTAATCTTCATTATTATAAACTGTTTTTATTGAAAGTTTGTGACTTCATCTTGGTACAAAAGACGACTGTATAATAATTTTATTAGTTTGATGCTAATTTTTCCGCATTTTTAGATAAAATATTTTATTCATATAAAATTATATCATTTTCGGCCATTAGAATAATTTCCTTGTCTTTATATAATCTAAGATACCTTTCAGTTAAATTGCGTGTTCTATCATACGAGCTTGATGCAAAAGTTTTTAGTAATTTTAACAAAATCGTTTATTTATATAAATTCGTATCATTATTGTTCAGCTATCGTATTTCTTTTTCTAGTTCTTTCACGCCATCTTTCAGCTAGAATTATGCATTCCATCATTAAAAAAAAACAACAATTCCGTTTTTGTTTTGATGAACCAATTTATTCATATGAATTCAAAGCATCATTATCCAATCATCTAAATATTTTTCTGGCTTTATATGACCTTACACTATCTTTTAGCATGAAAGAACTATTTCGATTTTGATTTGATGAATCAGTTTATTCATATGAATTGAAATCATTATTATTCAGTTGTTAAATTATTTCCTCTGGTTTACTATGACTTTACGCTACCTTTCAGCAGAATCTCCTATTACATCCTGACAGAAAGATTCCGCTTTTGAATCTGATGTTAATATATAGTATAATTATATTTCAGTTATATCTGAAATTTTGTACTAAACTTTTAATTAAAAACAAAATCATTTTTGTGCTTTTCTTTTGATTCACTTCTTTCTCTATTTAAATGCATATCAGGTCAGGTTCCGCAGTCGAGATGTTCTGAGCCGTGTGCAGGCGGATACAAAACAACTCCAGGTCCTCACAGATGTTGCTGGCATTGCGAAGCATGCCCATCAGGCCACATAACCAACCCTAATAAGCCACATTTGTGTATCAAATGTCCAGTTATTGAACATCCAAACCAAAATCGTAACCAATGCGTGGCCGACACGCAGATCTTCTTTCATTACAGTCAGCCAACAGGAATCGCTCTTTTGGCAGTTTGCAGCTTTGGTGAAGTGTTGGGCTTTGTTTTGTTTGCTATTTTGCGACACTGGAAAAACGACAAGCAATATATCGCTATGCCTTACAAGAATCTTTCTTTCGTTATAACAGTTTTAGGTTTCCTTCAGCCGTTGATTTTCTTGCAACGAACTTCATCATCAGTATGTTATTTTAGAAATGTTTATTTCTTAATCTTCCTTAATACACACGCCTGCTTTCTGTTCTGTAGTTGCGGAAAGGTGCGCCACCTGCTGGTTCAAATATGTTCAATTTTGACGCGCCTTTCAAGAAGACGGCAGAAGATGATGAGGAAAACATGGACACGGAGTATGCGGATAAAATTTGCAAAGAAGAGAAAACAAGAAGGAGGAAGTGAAAACAATGAATGGAACAGGGACGTTAACATTAGGAAGACGCGTAAGACGGGAAAAGAAGAGGTTACGGAAGGATGGCAAGAAAAAATTAACAGGAGTCAAGACCATATTAAGTTAGATAAAGCCGATTCAACAACTGCTCCAAAAAATATCGCGGAAGAAAAGAAAGCTCAGGTTAAAGTGGAAAACGAATTGAATGCGAGAGCAAAAAGCTCCTGTCAGTGGGCACTAATATTTTCCCATCATGCTTTGTTCTCTGCCGTTTTATTTTTCTCGAGTTTGCCGCTCGTCATCGTCGAACGCGATTCCATGATCGATGTGAGTTATATCAAGATGACAAACACGTCTAGCTATCTATTTTGCACTTTCGGAAGATTTCCTTTCATTAATGGGTTCCCTGTCTTTCACATTCCGCCTCTCGTCTTGGCACTGATTTTGACGAACCAGAAGAAAAACATGTCTGACAGTAAAAATAACGTCAACGTTTCATTATTTTACGTCCACGACAGATTCGTTTATTATCTAACTTATCTTATACTCCTGGTCGAATGTACCTGCTTTCCTTTCAACTTTCTTCTATTCGGGCCGCGGGAAAAAGATATCTTAATTCTCATAGTGACCCTCGTCATTCAGTATAGCTTCGTTTTCACAACGTACGGCACCAAATTATATGTCATTTGTCGAGAGCAGTATAAAAAAAAATAATACATTACGTCTTCTTATGTCCTGAGTTTTCTTAAACACTGTTTTATTACAACTGTATACTATTATCTGATTAGTCTTTCAACAATGCTTCATCTAATAATAAAATTCATAATTATATTACTACTAGTACTATTAGCATAAATAAAGCAACTAAAATTAAAATGTAAGAAATACTCTTTAAAAATAATGATTGACATTACTTAATCGAATGATTACAATACAGAATAATATTCTGTTAATATTATGGATTGTTGATTAATCTTTGAACCTCTTCTAAACTCAAGTACCGACGTTATCGAATCTCTAAGACTTGTACCAAATAACAAAAACAATCAACTAAGGGCTTTCAACAACAACTACAATATATAGCACATGTAACTCGAGGTGACATTTATGACATAATCAAGACGTTGACGTTTCATACTAATTCATACGAAATATTAAGAACGAAATATTAAGAACGAAATATTAAGAAAGAAACCGCCATCAGTCTTAGAACGAGCGATAATAGTTACTGGATAAATGTTGGTTTTCGGTCCCGAATGCTTTTATCCCCTCAGATTTTTCCAAAATAGCCTTATTTCTGTGCAAATTTATATGCCGAACTTCAATCAACAATTAGACATTTTAGAAACCGACCTTTTTATGTTAACGACCAGAAGAAATCGAACTTCTTCTCGCTCTTTTTGTCACCCACAACCATCTAAATCAGAAGACATTCGCTGCAGAATCCCTTTAAGCGTAGGAAGCTAATTTCGGCCTATTTACTTCCTTTGATGAAAAGTCTTTAAAGAAATTACTACGCGATTTATTTATTGTTCGGTACTCAATTTCAGCAGAAAGTTGCGTGTATTTGCGTATTTTTTTCCTTTTTTTGTTTTTGTTGGTAATTAATTTAAGAAAGTTGTGTATAATTAATTTGAGAAGAAAGTTAACTTTCAGATATATGAAAATAAGTGATAATTGTAGTTTTACTTAATTTTTTCCGACGAAAGTTAACTTTCAAATATATGAAAATATAGAATTTTTTTAAGAAAGTTACCTTTCAAATGTATGAAAATAAGTGATAAGTGTAGTTTTTAACCTTCAAATACATTGCGTGTATTTGCGTGCTTTTTTTTTCCTTTTTTTTTATTTCAGAAAAAAGTTAACTTTCAAATATGTAAAAATAAGTGATAAATGTAGTTTAATTAACCTTCAGATATATTGCGTATATTTTTTTCCTTTTTTCTTTTGTACTTAATTTCAGAAGAAAGTTAACTTTCAAATATATGAAAATAGCCCATTTCTCTTCAGGGTGGTTTTGAGTTCAGTTACCCTTCCTATCGTCTGGTTGCCACACAAGGCTCGAGAACCTACTCTGCCCTGCTATTCAATTAATAGCTGGGGTAAAAAGGAGACGGATTCATACACTTACCAATGGTATTTGTGCGAAAATGAATGCAGTAGACTCGCGCAGAATTTGAACTTAGCCAGCTGATTCCATTTTTAGCAGCAATACCCGTTATACTACTCGCACATTTCAAAACCAATAATCATCAATTCCTCCTTACAATATTTATCTAATTGCGTTTAGTTGATGCACATTTTTGTTGGTTGATTAGAATAACATCTATGGGTTATTTAATGCCGATTTTTTTTATATTGTACGCAATTTTACTTCTTTTTTCTTAAAAATGATAATGCTTTTAGTGATACAAGTCTTAATAATTAACTCATAAGCATATGAGAAGAGCTAAATTTATACGTTTCTCTAGGGTAAGTGAATATAACGAAGCCGACTGGACTTGGAACTCGGCTTTTCGATTAACAATCCTGAGCTATTATTTATTACACCACACACACATCCAAGCTTACAGTAATTTGATATTCCCAAGCGGTCACCCATCTAGTGACTGACTAAGCTCGATGTTGCTTAACTTTGGTAATCATACGGGAACTGGTGTTTCGAAGTGATGCGGCCCTAAGCCGTATATTTTTGTACTACTTAACCAAAGAATTGAGCCCACGACGTTTTAGCGAAGTATTGACTAATAGCTAAAAACTGAAAGTTGAGGGTTCAATCCCTTGATCAAATGACGCAAAAATATACGCCGCAGGGGAGAAGCGGAATAATATTGTAAGGAAGCGTTTACAGTTACGTGTTCTGAAATTCAATCTAAAGAATCCTGGTATAACAGCCCAGCGTATACCACAGGCACAGCGCATACCTGGTATTATGTGAAACCTTTCTTTTTTTAAATAATAGCGTATCCATTACTGAACTATTTTTAACCTCAACAGTTAACGTAAAAAAAGCATTGCGCATTGGGAAAGGCATGTATCCGTCTCCTTTCCCCTCTAGCTATTAGTTAAATAAATTTTCTCTAGCCTTGGAGGGCGTAATTTGTGCTGTTATGCCGGTATATGAGCAAGAATAAAGTATTTTCATGGATCAAATATAGTGTTCTGTTTGCTATTGTCTGACAATAGCGAATTGAAAAACCTTCATGAATCAAATATAGTGCTCAGTTTGCTATTGTCAGAAGGTTACAGGAAAAAACTTCGTGGATCAAATATAGTGTTCAGTTTGCTATTGTCAGAAGGTTACAGGAAGAAACTTCGTGGATCAAATATAGTGTTCCGTTTGCTATTGTCAGAAGGTTACAGGAAGAACCTTCGTGGATCAAATATAGTGTTCAGTTTGCTATTGTCAGAAGGTTACAGGAAGAAACTTCGTGGATCAAATATAGTGTTCCGTTTGCTATTGTCAGAAGGTTACAGGAAGAACCTTCGTGGATCAAATATAGTGTTCAGTTTGCTATTGTCAGAAGGTTACAGGAAAAAACTTCGTGGATCAAATATAATGTTTAGTTTGCTATTGTCAAAAGGTTACAGGGAGAACGTTTGTGGATCAAATATAGTGTTCAGTTTGCTATTGTCAGAAGGTTACAGGAAGAACCTTCATGGATCAAATATAGTGTTCAGTTTGCTATTGTCAGAAGGTTACAGGAAGAACCTTCATGGATCAAATATAGTGTTTCGTTTGCTATTGTCAGAAGGTTACAGGAAGAACCTTCATGGATCAAATATAGTGTTCCGTTTGCTATTGTCAGAAGGTTACAGGAAGAACCTTCGTGGATCAAATATAGTGTTCAGTTTGCTATTGTCAGAAGGTTACAGGAAGAAGCTTCGTGGATCAAATATAGTGTTCCGTTTGCTATTGTCAGAAGGTTACAGGAAGAATTTTCATGGATCAAATATAGTGTTCCGTTTGCTATTGTCAGAAGGTTACAGGAAGAACCTTCGTGGATCAAATATAGTGTTCCGTTTGCTATTGTCAGAAGGTTACAGGAAAAACCTTCGTGTATCAAATATAGTGTTTAGTTTGCTATTGTCAGAAGGTTACAGGAAGAACCTTCGTGTATCAAATATAGTGTTCAGTTTGCTATTGTCAGAAGGTT
This sequence comes from Ascarosepion bandense, assembly GCA_037127315.1. Lineage (NCBI taxonomy): Eukaryota > Metazoa > Mollusca > Cephalopoda > Sepiida > Sepiidae > Ascarosepion > Ascarosepion bandense. Next base: position 1,425,766 of record JBBBDQ010000897.1, on the reverse strand, counting down.
ACAGGAAAAACCTTCATGGATCAAATATAGTGTTCCGTTTGCTATTGTCAGAAGGTTACAGGAAAAACCTTCGTGGATCAAATATAGTGTTCCGTTTGCTATTGTCAGAAGGTTACAGGAAGAACCTTCGTGGATCAAATATAGTGTTCAGTTTGCTATTGTCAGAAGGTTACAGGAAAAAACTTCGCGGATCAAATATAATGTTTAGTTTGCTATTGTCAAAAGGTTACAGGGAGAACGTTTGTGGATCAAATATAGTGTTCAGTTTGCTATTGTCAGAAGGTTACAGGAAGAACCTTCATGGATCAAATATAGTGTTCAGTTTGCTATTGTCAGAAGGTTACAGGAAGAACCTTCGTGGATCAAATATAGTGTTTCGTTTGCTATTGTCAGAAGGTTACAGGAAGAACCTTCATGGATCAAATATAGTGTTCCGTTTGCTATTGTCAGAAGGTTACCGGAAGAACCTTCGTGGATCAAATATAGTGTTCAGTTTGCTATTGTCAGAAGGTTACAGGAAGAAGCTTCGTGGATCAAATATAGTGTTCCGTTTGCTATTGTCAGAAGGTTACAGGAAGAATTTTCATGGATCAAATATAGTGTTCCGTTTGCTATTGTCAGAAGGTTACAGGAAGAACCTTCGTGGATCAAATATAGTGTTCCGTTTGCTATTGTCAGAAGGTTACAGGAAAAACCTTCGTGTATCAAATATAGTGTTTAGTTTGCTATTGTCAGAAGGTTACAGGAAGAACCTTCGTGTATCAAATATAGTGTTCAGTTTGCTATTGTCAGAAGGTTACAGGAAAAACCTTCATGGATCAAATATAGTGTTCCGTTTGCTATTGTCAGAAGGTTACAGGAAAAACCTTCGTGGATCAAATATAGTGTTCCGTTTGCTATTGTCAGAAGGTTACAGGAAGAACCTTCGTGGATCAAATATAGTGTTCAGTTTGCTATTGTCAGAAGGTTACAGGAAAAAACTTCGCGGATCAAATATAATGTTTAGTTTGCTATTGTCAAAAGGTTACAGGGAGAACGTTTGTGGATCAAATATAGTGTTCAGTTTGCTATTGTCAGAAGGTTGCAGGAAGAACCTTCGTGGATCAAATATAGTGTTCAGTTTGCTATTGTCAGAAGGTTACAGGAAAAACCTTCATGGATCAAATATAGTGTTCCGTTTGCTATTGTCAGAAGGTTACAGGAAGAACCTTCATGGATCAAATATAGTGTTCCGTTTGCTATTGTCAGAAGGTTACAGGAAGAACCTTCGTGGATCAAATATAGTGTTCAGTTTGCTATTGTCAGAAGGTTACAAGAGGATTACTGCAGCTACAAAGTTGTGACGAAGAGAACAGAAATGAAGAAATTTGTCAGTATGAATATGTAGAGAAATTTGTGCGTATAATAAAGAACTGAAAATTGCAACTCGGAAGAATTGACGTTGTTTCTTGTTAGAAAGAAAATAAACACAATTGTTTTTGTGGTTTTTTTTATTATTTCTTTTTGCTTTTGATCGTGGTGCAATGAATAACGGCTCTAAGGAAAAAATCGAAGAGACCAGTTCGGTTTTCAGGCGTGTTTGTTATATTCATCCACGCGCAAATATCCTTGGGAAAGGTATGCATCCATGTCCCTCCGACTATGTATGAATTAGTCGGAGTTGTATCTGGAAAAATAGTTTTCGAAAAAATTATCAATTTAATATTCACTCCTAATGAAGCTATCCTTACAATCAAAAATATGTTTCGGCTTTAAACAGCTGACAAAGAGTTGATAAACTGTAAAAAATCCATTGTGTTTGATCGCAACGCGTCCAGTCGATAAGTTAAACGACGATAATTTCTAAAATTGGTATCGGAATAACAGCAGAAATAACATCTGGTGACCAATTAAATATAAGATTGCGCAAAATCATGATTTTTTTCAGCAGCAACTGACAACAAATGAGAGACGAAAATCGTGACGAAACGAAACAGGGGAAATGACAAAGTAAGAGACAGTTGTAATTCCGCATGCGCAAAGACACACACTCATGAGCATGCGGATAAGCTCACTTGGCTAAGGGAGAGCGGTAATATTCCAGCATACATTCCTAGAAAAAACGAAAAATAAAACACCTTCATATGTTTTGAATATCATTTATCCTTAAATTTTATTCTCATAACCAAATTGCAGTACTGGTGACTTATGGGGGTGGGCCTGTGATTGAGTAGGTATCACTTGTACGTTACTTACTTACTATGTTCAACTCCGACGGTCGACCAAAAAGTACTGTCTATTGTAAATTAAGTTTCAAAAACATAAGTCAGAATTCCCTAGAAACACGTTTTAAACACGTTTATAGGCATAAAAATGTGGTTACTTTTTTCTTTTCCTACCCATAGTTCTCTTTCAAAATGATTGCACCTCTAAACATGTATAGGAAGTAATGAGGTGTCATAGAATTTCTGTTTCTAGAAAGAAAAAGTGCTGCAAACATTCACGGATAAACACAATAAGCATTTACTCTCGATTGAATGACTGGATTCATGCATAAGATACAAATATAAAACTCCTATCATGGATATTTTGATGGCTCTTGATATGTAGTCACAGTTGTTGACTGTCGGTTAGCTATAATACTGAGAGAAATACTACCCACTGTAAACCCTCATGGCTGTTTCAATGCGAGTTTCAATTCGGAAATTCGTTAACATCTTAGCAAGGAGGAGATTAGAACACAATACCAATTTAAAGATATGTAATCAAAAATCTTTCAAAAAATACTCCTGCAGACCTCTCTGTGAGGTATGGAGCTACAGACTCTTCACACTAGGTCTTACAGCTTAGCTTTCGTAACATTTTACGAGATATACTAGCCCCAGGTCTAACTAGTTTTGAATTAAAAATTGTTCTTCTCTTAGACTAGGAAAAGTCAAAACTAGAGAGCCCAGTCTTCTCTTTTTTTCCGAGCAATAGGTATCACTTTATACCAAATGTTGCTTTAATTTAATTTTGCTTTTGTTTTTCTTTAAATAACTTCATAAAAAATGGCTAGTACTTTTCGATTGTTTTGACAGCTTTCTTAGATTTTTCTAAAAATTAGCGCATTTCTGTTAATTTATTCCAAAGACGAAGAGATAAAGTAGTAAACACGTTCATTTTGTTATGCCATTTTTTATGCAAAGAAAATGCAAATAAAAAAGGTAAAAATGCAAATAAAACGCAGATAAAATTATTTTTGTAATTACTGAAGAAGTTACTGCAAATGATCAAACATGTCAACTAGAGATTAATAACAAAAAAGACTGGGATCTCTAGCTTTGACTAGCAACTAGTCTAATTTGTAAAGTTTTGAGATGCCCCATCATCGGGTAGACTAATTGCTGTTGATAACGATCAAATTAAGATATTACTCTAGAATAATTAACAATGCAATACGCGAGAGACATACAAAATACTATATACTAAAATAACCAAATGAAACTTTCAGATCATATATGTTAGTCACTTTGATGCGTGCCTTCCATATAATTTAAGCCCCAAAATCTTACTAGACTTTATTTCCGTCTGCCATTGGTGATTTAAACGAATTGAAAAAGTTCTTTAAACGGTCGATGAAACGAGTGTACCTTAAAACAACATAAAACGCAAGAGAATACAATAACTACCATTAATTTTGATTCAAGTAAGATGATGTTGTGTATATAGTGAAATAGGAAAGAAATCTTCAACTATGAGTTGTTTTTTATCAAGCAAACGAATGTTTCGAGCAAGTACTTTTCCCAGTTAGAACATTTAAAGCTAATTAAAGGTATTAACCATTAGAAAGCATTCAGAATTATTTTTAATACTAAGGTTCACCCGATACAACGCTCGCGAGCCACTCAGTGTAGAGGATTGCTGTTAAAACAGCCATGAGGGGTGATATGAGTGAAATAGTAGATGGAATAAGATTATGATGATAAGGATGAGATATTGTGGTGAATAGGAAATTAAGAATTAAAATCAACTTTCTTTTTCACTTTTACAAAAGTTCACGATGATGTGTGAAATCCTGGTTCTGCCGCATAGAAAAAGAATTGACCTCCTGCTTACAGAAAAGTCGAAACCGGATTTTGCAAGTAGGTGTTAAATTGAGTTTTTGACCAATGGAAGCGATTTGCAAGAACAAAAAAGACTTAACGATCCAGTGCGAAAAATTTGAATGACTATAAAGGCCTTGATCAGATTGGAGCCAGTCAGTCAGATGGGAACAGCAACACAACAAGCTAAACTGTAACGGGGGAAACTTCAACCACAGCCCGGACGTAAGGTCACGTCGCACCTTGTTCTCTTTCTCCTTCTTTCTCGTGTGATGATTCCTTTTACTTCTTCTCCATCCAAAGACATTCCTACCGAGCAAACGCTCATATATACATATATACATACATAAGCATAAACTCTTTCCAACAAATTACTACTACGAACATTCTTTAACGCTTGATACCCTCAACTTTCTCAATAAACATTAATTTCTATGAATTCTTGTTATTCTATTCCTTTAATAAATTTCTATTTTAACATTCAAAATATATATTTTTATTCCATACTATTTTCCACACTAATCCACACATGCCAACTAAACAATCTCCAACCAACACATTCCAACGTGCCGACCGCCAATCTTCTGATAACTCTGCATCAAATCTGTAAGCTGTAGAGAGTTCGGTAATGTCTGACACAAGGCCGAATCAAAGAAACATTAACCATCTCCCTATAGTTTCAATATAACGATTGACCTTTGACTTCAAGTGATTATGATTGTACTGTTCAGGGAAGCATCCACGTGGGAATCTGTTTCACGATGTAGCAGTTTTTGGGAAAAACTATCTGCATGGAACTTTCTCTTTACATTTACAAAACGAAGGAAACAAACATGATTCAACTCCAAGAAAATGGCATGGTGTGTCCTCACTGTAAAGGTTTTTAATTGGTTGAACTAAAGAATGGAGCTTATCTGAGCATCTGCCATGGAAGTAGTGACAGGTTTGTGAGGTTGCATTCGTGGAAAAGAGGCTGCAGCCTAGAGGCTATGTCTTCACCTATCCACTGCATAAACGATTTTGAATTCTATTGAAGTTAAAAAGTGAGTATTGTACAATGCCATCCCAAATATGACAGCAACTGTCCAGTTTTAGCTTCATCTGACTCTTGCAAAGATAAAACCCGTTAAAAGAAAACATGTACTTTTTGGAGCAATAGAATTTTTTGTAGTATCTTTAGCAATGTGGGCCGTATCCTCTTGAAGCTTGATTGGTTTATTCTGTTTAGTGACATGTCGACCACTGTCGATTATTTTATAACCTAAATCTAAATATTTTGTATCTAATTTTTGTTGCGGGGAGATAACAATGGATTTACTGATATTAAGTCTTACCAATTAACCTATAGCTGGGAGAGAAGAGGTGGATTCAGACCTTCCTCGAGAGTATTTGCGCGAAACTGAATATAACAAACCCAAATGAAATTGGAACTCGGTTTAACAATTAACAATTCCGAACCATTACATCTACCAAAAATTCACGCATATAGCACTTGGTATTCATAAGTGGCCACCCATCTAGGTACTGACTAGTAGGGTGGAATGAAAAAAACGAAAATTCTGAAATTATATTCTATAAATATTAGATACAAAATTTATAGAGCAGTGCACCAGGAGCATCACTGAAGGAGTTGTTGCTGGTGAGTTTTTTTTTTTTTTGTTTTTTTTTAATCGTATCACCCCGAGCAAGGCGGTAACGCCACTGATGTGCAGGGGGCTACGTAAAGATTGGAAAAGAGAAAACCGGAAACCACATCCTAAACAGGGAACAAGGGATGAGCCTCTTAACCTGTTCAATAGACGTGGGTACTGAAACTTTAATTTTAGTTTCAAAACACGTTTTACAAGATACCTACTTGTCCCAAAATTCGACATAGTAAGTTTCCTATCTTTGGATCCCAACAATTTCTAAAAATATATGCATTATCTACCTATAATGATGCTATGATACTTTATTAGTTAACTAAACTGGAACTCAAAGCGGAGAGAAACCAGTAAAAGCCTCGTTTTTCTGACATTGCAGCCAAGGTTTGCAACGCTGTCATGCTAATACGGGATTCAGCAAGTCTTCCAACTGTATCTCTGGCCCACGTCATACAAATGTTGAAAACAAGTAATGAAAAATACAGAAGGCTTTTGAAATCATATCTGAAGCTTCAGAATAATGTGACATATACTCAAAAACTAAGACTATATCAAAACGATTTCTATCGATTGTTTGACATATGCTCCTGCAAATGAATTGACTTGTTGTAATGTTCCTGCAAGAGTTTTTTTTTAATCATATCACCCCAAGCAAGGCGGTAACGCCACTGATGCGCAGGGGGCTACGTAAGAGTAAGAAGATTGGAAAAGAGAAAACCGGAAACCACATCCTAAACAGGGAACAAGGGATGAGCCTCTTCACCTGTTCAATAGACGTGGGTGGAGTGTGAACCTGTGAAGAACGTAACTTCTGTTGGACCAAAAGTCTGCTCGGAAAATAATCATAGGAAACACTGATGTAGGAGAAACCAAAATTGTTCGAAAACGTGAAGTCCGAAATATCAAAATGGCAAAGAAATTAACTACCATTTCTCCAATTAAATCTCCTGATATTTCAACAGATGATTCAGAATAAGGAGACAAAGAGCAAATGCACCATGTGGCAGGAACGTCAAGCAGCTCAAAGTCAGAGCAGATGCGGAAATCACTACCAAATTTTCCCATAACTTGCGACAGATTCAAATTGACGGATAAAGCTGCAGCAGTATTATCATCATCCATTTTGCTAGACATAAGGAATAGTTTCTATTTAAGAAACTGGTAGTGTAATTGACAGAAGTAAATTACGAAGAGAGCGTTCTAAAGCGAGGAGCATACTGAAGAACAATGAATCACACCAATCCAAAGCACCAAATGTCGTATATTTTGATGAAAGAAAGCATAAGACAATTGTAACGGACAAAAAAAAACAAAAAACAGAAGATTATCACAATAAGAAATTTATTTAGTACAAGAACCACAATCCATATATATGGACCATGTTGCACCAAAAAGTGGGACAGCAAAAGATAGCTCTCAATCAATATTAGACTTCTGCTATAAGGAAAGTATATCTCTTGAAAACCTTGTTTGCCTTGGATGTGATGGAACTATCGTGAATACCGGTTATTCAGAAGGAATAACTAAACTGCTGAAGGAGAAAATGAACGAGAAAACGCAGAAACCATTACAGTGGATCATCTGAATGAGTTATCTCTGCGTCACAACTACAGGCCCTAGAAAGCCATTTTGGCAATGTAGGAAAAGCACTAACAGAATTTGAACATCTAAAAGTGAAAAAGTTTGAAAAACTTTATTTTCAATACGAGTTTCAATACGATATTGAATTAACCACGGATCGAAGATACCTTCTTGACATGTGGCGTGTTATTGACAAAGGTGACGTTCCAGATGCTTTGGCTGGAAAAAATCCAGGAAAACTCTATCACTGGATAACAACGGCAAACCGTTACGTCTCTGTGTTGAGATAGACGAACCAGAAGAAAAACTGAAAGCAATTGCAACATTTATCATGCCTCTTTATGGTTTGATATTAAACGATTTTGATCATTTGGTCATGGAGCTCCTAATATTCTAAAAATGATTCAGAAATCTAAAGTCCTGCCCAATGACCAAAACGAAATAGAACATTTTGTACTTCAAAGAAATGCATGTTTTCTGCATCCCAAGAACATTCTCGCTTCTATGCTCTATGATAAACAAGAATTTGTATGATAATTAGCTATCAGGCGAATTTTCAACGTCAGACAAGAATGAGACAAAGGAGTTCAACAATTTCGATAACCAACAATCAATTTTGACGCTTCTGATTATTTTTCTCTGATTTCTTGGGCAGATTTATCATCTTATACTGAACCCCGTAATTTCGACTGCCCAAGATACTCACCAATTTTCATATTTTGGATTTGTTACTTCGAACTAAGATCAAAACATTTTATTACTATTAGGAATATGATTTCAGAATTTGGATTTTTTCACTCTACCCTATTGGTCAGTGCTCCGATGTGCGACCTCTTGGGAATACTGATGGGAATACCAGGTACTGTATGATTGGATGTGTGGGTGGTACTATGGATAACGGCTCGGAATAAAAAATCGAAAAGCCAAGTTCGAATTCTAGTCATGTCCGTTACATTAGCTTATACACAAATACTCTTTCAGAAAGGTATTGATCCATCTTTTCTTCGCCCCCAGCTATAGGTTAAACAGCCAGATCGGTTTCTGTAACCTTGGTTGGCAACCAGTCTGCAGAAATTAACACAGAAATTGTTCTGTCAAGTCAATCCCGACTCGAAATTGTGCCTATGCTTGGATGTGCGAGTGATATTACGGATAATGTCTCCGAATGAGAAATCGGAGAGCCGAATTCGAATTTCAGTCGGGTTCGTTACATTCGCTTCTGTGCAAATACCCTTTCGAAAAGGTATCAATTCATCACTTATTCACCCGCAACTATGGGTTAAATGGTCATATTAGCTTCTGTAACCTTGGTTGGCAATAAGTCTACAGAAAGTAACGGCAGCCTACTGCGAGAATTTTTCTGCCAAGTCAGTCCTGAATCCAAAATGAGACATGATCACGCAAGTGTAAATAATATATGGTACCTAAGGAAAGATATACAAACTGAAATAGCACTATGTATTTAAACATTTATTTTAAACTATATCAAATAATATTTTCCATTACAAATAAGCAGTAAACTTTAAGACAGCATCTTTGTGACCCTGTCTAAGATAAAGAAAAAATAAGAATAATGAAATATGTTTTAGTTTTCTGATACAAAAACAAATCAAACAGTGGTTCAAAATGTGCGCCTTTTTGCATCGAATTTAACTATAAATATTCATCAATGAAAACTGACTAATAGGGGAAATTCGCAGGCTTTATCTTTAAACCTGTCTTCACACATATTGTGTTAAATATTGAAATTAATTGGCAAAATTTAAGCAAAATATCTTTTGTTTACAAAGTATTTGTCAAAAGTAGTTTTTCCACTAAAGGAAATTCTACTCAGAATCAGAAAGAGACAGATGAAATTTCTTGGACCCATAATGAAGAAATAAAGTTTAGAGAATTTGACTCTGACAGGACATTTCAAAGAATTTTCACCAGGGACAGGGGTAAAGAAACAAAAACATTTTGACATTAAACTATTATTTTGGTATAACCATTATTATATGAAAAAACATTTTTGACATTATACCATTATTTTGGTATAACCATTATTATATGAAAAAACATTTATGACATTATACCATTATTTTGGTATAACCATTATTATATGAAAAAACATTTTTGACATTATACCATTATTTTGGTATAACCATTATTATATGAAAAAACATTTATGACATTATACCATTATTTTGGTATAACCATTATTATATGAAAAAACATTTATGACATTATACCATTATTTTGGTATAACCATTATTATATGAAAAAACATTTATGACATTATACCATTATTTTGGTATAACTACTAGCCTTAATTCACTGACCAGCTGGTGTGAATTAAAAGTAGTAGTCATGCCAAAAAGACAATGTTACTACGAACTGCATAAAATGAAAAGTTGTGATCAGCTACGTTCTGAGCGGACACGGCACAGAAGATTTGTCTTTCAACAATAACAATGAATAACATGTTGATAATTTTTAATTTTACATTCAATCGGAAGTACTCAATAATAAACATACAATTTTAAAAATATTTTAATATTTAAATATATTAAAGAAAAATAATGAAAAATATTTTTAAAAATAGCGCATCACATCTGTTCTGCGGATAGGATGCAATTTCCAGCCAAATCAGATGAAATAACATGATTAGTCTCAGTACCGAATAGCAGGATAGCCCGGCGTTGCTCGGGTGTAATGAAAGCTTTGAAACTAATTCATGGTCCTGGAGCTCAGACTCAGCCTAAAGAATATTTGTGTGAAGTTTGGTGAGAATCGGATAAAAATTGTGGATTTGTATAAAGGACATACAGACAGATAAACAGACACACACACAAACATCTTGCCTTTTATATATATATATATATATATATATATATATATATATATATATATATATATATACTAGCAGTTTAGCCCGGCGTTGCTAGGGTGTAATGAAAGCTTTAAAACAAATACATGGTCCTGGAGCTCAGACTCAGCCTAAAGAATATTTGTGTGAAGTTTGGTGAGAATCGGATAAAAATTGTGGATTTGTATAAAGGACATACAAACAGATAAACAGCCACACACACAAACATCTTGCCTTTTATATATATATATATATATTATCGATTTTCTGCACTATTGTAAGAACTGCAACCTTGAAACTTCTGAATATCGTTTCTTATGTCTTTGTCTATGAGTGTATCAAATTTGATTAAAATCGGACCACTCCTTCTATAACCCGATTTTTTCGATTATCGCTTTTCGATATTTATCGGGGGTACCTCGACACAAAACCGAGCTAAGAACACTCACAGACGCTTATAGTACAACTGCGTAAATTTTCAAGAAAATCGGTTCAGCCGTTTCGGAGTCTATAGGTAACGGACACACACAGACACATACACACACACACACTGACAAACTTCCATTTATAAATGAGTTTAGATTAGATTTAGATTTAGATATGTAGATATTTTCTAAAAGTGGTACATCC